>JAODUD010000039.1:17513442-17526077 GCA_026784285.1 Stomatorhinus walkeri | reverse complement strand
ATAAAGTCAGTTGCACAAAACACCCTTAAGTCTCCTCCTTAAGGTTTCTTTAAATTTTTATCTTAAGTATTTAAGTTAGCAACCAAACTAAGGGGGAAATAAAGGTACCTCTAACTGCACCTTAACTGCAACATGGCAGTTACGATAATGAATAACGAAAATGAACGAATCCCAAAAAGAGTGTTCCGCGACCGGGAGAACCGCTTAGATATGTTTAATGATGAGCAATTGATTTTGCTTCATAAATTTGACCGGCAGTCAATTTATGATTTGTCCGACTGTCTACAGTTGGATCACTCCACAATCCGAAGCTGTGCTCTCCCAGCTGCTTTGCAATTAATGATCGCTCAGCGGTTTTATGCCACCAGTTCGATCGTTCCGGGATGTTATAGGCGATGTATCTCATGTGCACAAGTCAATGGTGTGCCGCGTCATTCACCGAATTTCAAACGCCATTGCCCGTCTGTTGAACACCGTGGTGAAATTCCCCTCTAAACAAGAGGGGGATGAAATAGCGACACACTTCTTTAATGTAGTCGGCTTCCCAAGAGTGTGCGAGATGATAGATGGGACCCACATCAGGATTCAAGCTCCCGTACAATATGAAGATCAATTTAATTATTAACAGAAATAAATCAATATTCAATCAAGTCCAGTTAGTTTGCAATCATGAGCATAAAATAACTAACGTTGTAGCACGATGTAGACTTCTTAAATTAATTTTCATTGCAATTTCCTCCCACATTTGTTGTTTTCTGTTTGCTGTTATTTGCGGATCAAATGTACTTTTTAATATGTTCTTTCTTTTATTATATTCCCAAAAGTATAATCTTTTCCTCACTGACCAATTTGGCTTTCTGGTCTTCTTTTCTCCCATTTTTTTACTTTGTGAGTAACTTTGTGAGGCGATAACGGGTATCACAAGCAGACGCGAGTGCAAGCATATGAACGGTCTCCATGGAAACGGGACAGCTGTACTACTGCTGTAAAACTTCTTTCAATGTTGTAAATCCCATAATGTTTTTCCTTAACTAAGGGAACCTTTTAAGGGGTTATGTGCAACACCCTTAAATAAATCCTTTAGCTAAGGAGAAATTAAACCTTAAGTGTCATACTTAAGGGAAAAACTTAAGGTTTTTTGTGCAACTGGCCTCAAGACTTTTAACTGAGCATCATCCTTCCCTGTTAATTTTACCTAGAGATTATAATCTCACCCATGCTGGTTTGGAAACATTAATCATCGATGAAGACACTTTTTTGGATTAAGAACTCCACATAATTCAGCGATTTAGCACTGAAATGAAAAAAGCCTGACCTATCTAACAGTGCAACATTTTTCACAATTCCCTGAAGCGTTTTTTTTTTTCTTTTTCCCTGTTTAGCTGGACCAGGGTTGAATTTCGCTGTCGTCTTCCTGACTTCAGTGTTGAGCACATCCAGGCACTCCTGGCCTCGGAGTTTGGCCCAAGATCCAGTAGCGAGTTTCTTGGTGCCTGAGTGGGTGTTTGAAAGTCAGTTCGGGTTCAATCTGCAGTGCTAATGCTCTCATCCATACTGCCATCAGAATAAGTTAGTATTGGCTCACTGACACCTGAGGGCGTGGAACAGTTACTCTTAAACTCTTTGATGAGTGCAGGACTTGAACACACCAACATACCTCTAATAGTTCCTAGAAAACTCTAGTAGATAGTGGCATCTGGTAACATCTGTTGAGATTATAAAGTTTCGACTGGGATAGTACAAAAGCAGACAGCAGCAACTAGGCTGAGATTGGATTTGCAGCATCAGAACTCTGACTAGCAGATTCAAGAACAACCTCTTTCTCCAAGGAATTCAAATTTCCAACATCTGCATTTACCATAACAGTCATTTCTATGGTACATGCACTTTATTAATCAGATACTGCCCTTTATCCATCCTTGACTTTGTACTGCCTAGTTTTTCATTGTATTGTATTGTTTTGCACTGTCATGTATTGTTTTGTAAGACTGAGCGACTCAGCATTCCAGTGCACCTGCTACACATGGTTAATAAAGAACCTCAATCTTCAACCTTCAATAGCAACTATGACCGAACAATGGAAAGCAGCTGGCGCCTGACTCTGCCAGTGCCCAATAGAGGAGATGGGAAAAGTCTCAGGGTGTTGCCTTTAGTGTGAGACCCGTGTGTCCTTGTCACAGCTAAGGTGACAGCCTGCCTCTCACTTCATAAATAAGAACAGGGAGACTCACTGCAACCAGGGGAAAGAATTTCTATACAAGCTATGATATGTTTACATAGAACATGCTTTTCCCATTTGCTAGAAACCTCAAGTCGACTTTAAAATGGGTAATAATTTGACGAGACAGCTGTGAGAGATTGGCTGAGGAATCCTGGGGCTTCATTGGCACACCTGGGATACATTTATATTTAATTATTTATTTAGCAGACACTGTTATTAAAGCATTGTACACTTTTGAGAGAAGCAGGGTCAGACAGCAAGGTCCTGGGTCAAGTCGGGGTTAAGCGCCCAATGGGGAAACCACTTTGCAAAGTATGGGATCTGACCTTCTGTCCTAAACCACTAAGAGCCTCGCTGTTAACCATACAGACCTCAAAGGTGAATTAAGCTAAAATACAAATATAAGCAGAGGTAGATAGTTCAGGTCCAGAAAACACAAATCCAGACCAAGATTTTGTTTCAACCAACCAGCTCTTTGTACTCAGTAGGGTTGGTTGAAAGAAAATCTTGGTGTGGATTTGTATTTTCTGGACCTGAACTATCTAATTCTGAAAATAAGCCTTTTGCTCTCTGATTAAAAATGAACAAGCCAGACGCCCCGAGAGCTGGATCAGTGTTCCCTGATCATCATCTCTTTCTCATTCCCTTGTAAGGACACGACTTTGCTCATTCACTTAATTCATTACAGGTGAGTAGTGGGACCTTTTCATTTACCCAACCTTTCCAAACATAACAACCGCCCTAACCATCATGACTATCCTCAAACCACAACAATCTCCCCTTTCTCCCCATCCCATCCTAATCGCCTAACCAGCCATTCTGCCACTCCATGGGCGAGCAGTAAAGTACAGAATGTAGGCCATTGTGGAGTGGATCATCCAGACCTTTTTAGGGGCAGGAGAGGACAGTGGGCGAAACATTTCCATCCGTCCCAGTTGCTGTTTTGGAGGTGCGCTGTAGAAACGGTTCAGCATGAGGAGAGAAAAGGCAGTCAGCACACCCACGTGCCGACGGCTGCCTTTTTTCTGTCGCTCCTGGCACCGGGCTGAAGCTCTGGAAAGCATATATCCTCACAACGCCTCTGACTGCCGCGGGGTGGAAAGTCCTCACAGTAGAGCCTTACTTCAGCATGGAAACACTCTGAGATGGGTCCATAACTGCATGCTGCTCTCTTGAAAGGACCCACCTTAGAAATCAGTGGCATGGATGGGCACTTGCAATGATAGGTATTAGTCACAAGTCCCAAAGAGTACACATATTTATTTATGGGGCCTCGTATTTTGGGATTCTGTTGCTCTCCCATCCAGAAGCTTCGGTGACAAGTACATTCCGGGTCAGAAGAAGCTCATGCAGACTGAGTACAGCTCACTGTCCGTCACCAGACAGCTGCTTTAAAAGAGAATGAATTATGACCAAGGCTTACTGTTGATTGTATACCTCTGATTTACCTCACTTTTATCGAGAATGGATTTATATATTATTATTTATTACCTGTTCATCAATATCATCCATAATCTCTATGCTTGTGTCTAAGGCTGGATTGGCAATAATTTCCTCTTGTGCTTCCTGTGGCTGCTGATGTTTCATGCTACATTCCTCCAGGTCTTCCTTCACTGGCACCCTGCAGGTGTTCACATCCTCCATGAAGCAGTGTGTGGCTTGGTGGCTTCAGTCTCTGTGCCTGCATTCAGAAGGTTGCTGCTTTAAATCTCTTCTTGGCAGAATAGTCATATAGCAAGGCCCTTAACCCCCTGAAACGCTCCAGAGGCATTGGAAAAATTGCTGATTGTCTGCTCTGACCCCAAGTTTTGCTCTCAGCTGTGTGTGTATATAGAGTTTTGTGTGCGTGTGTCTAAAAGGAGAGCAAACACCCACCTACGTCAAGACCCACATCCAATCTTGCCCTCTTCCTTCAGCAAACTAGCACTGCCTGGAGATCCACTGACCATCTAAGAAGTATCACTCCAGATGTTTCTCATGTGTGGTTCCTTGATGGTGGAATAAGCTGTTGAACCAGATCCAGTCAACAAAGTCTATCTCCACCTTCACGAAAACACCTCAAGACCCATCTGTTCCAGGAGTACTTCTACAACCCCTACACTTCTGTCCTGCTCTGTGATCTCTCAGCTGGTCTGTTGTGGCCCCTCAGTGCTCTTAATGTTGAAGTTTGTCTTCATTTGAATGGTTCTTTATTGGGTCCTTGCTATCTTCGCATATGCCCTGTACCTCTTGCTCCCACGCTACTTACACTTCTTAGTACCTCTTGTTCCCACGCTACTTACACTTCTTAGTACCTCTTGTTCCCACGCTACTTACACTTCTTAGTACCTCTTGTTCCCACGCTACTTACACTTCTTAGTACCTCTTGCTCCCACGCTACTTACACTTCTTACTAGTACCCAGCTGTTCTCTCCTTGACAGCTGTATGCTTGTAATGTACTATCTGCCTCACTTTGTACAGAAGCGTGTGTCAAATAAATGTAAATGTACATTCATAGGAATTATTTAACGTAACAGTAAAATGAGTCATCGTGAGTGTGGGGGGGCTGGGAGAGAACCGGAAAACGATGAGGATGGATGAGGAGCATGACGCTAAATGACCACGCTAACATCATGCAGCTCTAGTTTGGGCACAAGGCCCTCAGCATCACACACACACACACACACGTGCTTGTGAACCCCTACCCAGCACATAAGTAACCAAAGAAAATGTGTAACTTACTGTAGGCCGATGGCTTTTTTAGTTTTTTGATTGAGTTCACAGATATTTGTGGGCACCTGAAAAATTGTCCCCAAAACATCAAAATAACAGTTTTTTTTACATTGTGGGACACACACACACACCTACACACAGACAGATCACTCTCTGATCCTGTACTCTGATTGCTACCCTCATATATGCACACAAGCTTAATTCTGAGGTCTAAGCAGCAATGAAGAATCCGTGGCACTCTCACCGTATACATGACCCCAAGTGTTCTTTCTGCTTTCATGGTGACCTGCCATTCTACTCGGGTCTGTCTTCCACACCCCACTACATGACCTCTGACCTGTGGTCTGTAACAGAGACACCCCAGAATAAGAAACAGTGCTTCTAGTCAAGAGTCAGCTTTGGAGTTTTGTTCATAATTATGAAGGAATGGAAGTGGGCCAGATGTGCAGCAGGGATGGGACATGTGACCAGGAGCCAGCGAGCTGGGATTAGTTATAACTATCATCACTTTCTCAAAACACATACTGGCATCTAAACAACAGCCCACAGGGAACGCAGTATTGCAGCTGCTCAGTAAATATTTCTGAATCTCAGTTATGGTTTGTAGTTAATTTAAACCAATGACAACATCTTAAAAATAAAATGTTTGGAGGTCTTATAACCAGGACCAGCTCCGCGTTCCATCAGGTTAGGGGTGAAGAAGAAAGGCCATCACCGTATTCAAATACAAAATCCATGAGTCACTGATACCCCTGGACTCATTACAGTTGGTTTTGATGTCAAGACAAGTAAAGTAATTTTACTTATAAAGCACGTTTACAAACACCACTGCTTGCCAAAGTACTGTACAACATGGTAAATAGACACCATACAGCCACAGAAGAAAATGAAGCCGCCTCAACAGAATGTTTTGCTTCACTCATTTCTCAGTTTATGGGTTTGCGTCTGTAAATAATATGGTAAATAAAATGTCACTTCTGCCCTCTTCCTGGCTGGTTTAACGATCCTTCCCAGTGTTTCCTGCTTCACCTTATTCCTGTGTACTGCTGCCTTAGACATTTTGAACCTGGACCCAACCTGCTGCTCAGCATAGCCTTCTGCCAGCCTGTTTCCCATCAGCAAGTGCTGATTATGTATGTAAAACTGTTTGAGATTCAGTCCACCTGCAAAAATAATGAACCAACCAGATCGATAGACAAAGTCTGTGAGAATCTTACTGTTCAGAACGGACGTACATAGCACTGCATCACTACTTCATGCCTTCAAAGCTGCAGACCACTTTCAAAGAAAGCTCGCTCTTTATTTTCAGCTTTTACTGACATTTATGTTCCTTCACCAATAAAAATGAGTTTCATGTATGTTTTTCGAGGACCAAAATCTCTTTCTTTGATATTTTTTTTGCTTGCTCGTCTGCGGTTCTTTCTTTTACGTAACTCAAAGCTATCATTTGCAGTTTACTATTCTGAATGCCCGCAACAGTCCAAATTTCAGGAATATCAGTGCCTGGCAGACGCTCAGGACTGAAAGGAACCCTAACCTTTCAATTACAAGTTTGCTTACTATAAGAACTTGAGGTCGCAGAGGTCATATGAGGCTGTTTGCTTTTACCTTTGTAAAGAATCTGAAACATAATATATACTTCTTCATAAAAACATGTATACGTATATAAAAGAAGGACATGGTTGTCTGCTTGGCGACTTGATCATAAGCTTCCCTGAAAGTTTTGCAAGAGACAGTTTTACCAATAGCAACAGTCCAATTTCGTGACAGAATGATTTTCACAACGAAGGCGGGCAGTGCCGGGCAACACACATGTGGTGTTCTAGACAAGCCACATCATTCATGCCCTCTGGGGAAAACTCCATTGCATGATTTCACTTTGTCCCGGATGGTGCGTGCTGGACGAGGGGTGGGGGTGCCGAGGAGTGAATCTGGCAGAGGGCACCGGAGGTTTGCTAAGTTGGCAGCTCCTAAAGAATATGCCGCCCTTGGCATTCGCCCATAGTGCCCCTGCCAGGATCCACCCATGAACGCAGGGCTTGTGGGTGGTGTCTATGTCATTTGGAGAATCTTCTCTTCACTTGCTATGTGAAAGTTATACTTTAATTTGGCTCTGAAGGCAGCGGTGACGAAAGATAACTAAGCATGCTCACTTACAAAACACATTTTCTAAGTTCTTAAAGAACTGTGCAAAAGTCTTAGGTGGTCAAAAGAAATGTTTAATGCTATTTATCTGGGTAGTAAGTGCCCATTTGCCTAGAACAAAACACAGAATTTAACATTGGAACATACACAACCCGGCCAGAAAAAGCTGCCATTTGAATTTTTCATTGTACCTTTAGCTTTGATTATGGCGCACATCTGTCATGGCATTGTTTCCACAGGCATATGCAACATCTCACTCTTTATTTTCATCCAGATTTGCATTAATTTCTCACGGAGATCCTGTATTGACAAGTGAGTTGGACCACTCCATAAAGCCTCCTTTATCACATCCCAAAGACCTTCAATGGGGTTAAGGTCACTTAACTAAACTCAGTGGTGACCAAGTCATGCGTGAAAGTGATTCCTCAGGCTGCCTGAGCCACTCTTTGACAATTCAAACCCAATGAATCTTGGCATCCTGGTCCTGGAATATACCCATGCCAACTGGGAAGACAAAATCCATTGATGATGGATGGAGCTGTAACCTGGCCATTCAGTAGATTCAAGTACTCAGCTGACTTCACTTTATTGCGGCATAACTTTGCTGAGCTGTAATAATGATCCAGTAATTGGCTCTTAAGTATCTGCTGATATAAGTTCAAATGGTGACCTTTTTTGGCTGGGCAGTGTGTGAGAATACACAGTAACGCAATAAAATCCAGTAATAACTTCTTCCATCTTCTTCCATTCTCCAAAAGGTTTATGATATCTTGCTGGACAGCTAGACGAAAACCGCTTCAGTTCCCAAACCTCTCCTAAGGGGCACCCCAGACATTCCGCGTGTCTATTAAATTTCACCTCCGGCTCACTTAATTAATTAACTTAATTAGCTAAAAAAAGTCAATGAGATATTGAGCTACAGTATATGAGGTGTGCTAGTGGTCGAATAAAAAAATATGTAGGTATATTGTATGGTTGCTGCAAATACTGGAGTGATTTTAGCAGAAGTTTTGAAATGGCTAAGTTGACACACTTTGACAGGCATAATATCATATTGTTTTACACCAACATGAAAACAATTTAAATATAATTTTCTTTGACTGCCTAAGACTAGTGTATGTGCGTGATTAGAAAAATCATCTTGTTTTAAACTTTTAATACTTTCTTTGAATTAACATGATGAACACATAAACCATCAGGTAAATAAAGGCAACAATGCGATTTTGAAAGTTTATATTAAATATAAAGAATAAATAAAAAATCAATCCAGTATGCAGAGCAGAGGACTGGGCCCTGCATTCCATCAATGTGATGGCTGTTGTCAGCTGAACACTTTCACTAAGTTTTTCCCTTAATGGAAAATAAACTTATTTCTGTTTCTGAAGGACTTAAAGTTGCTTGGATGCTCCATCTGTTTCTAGCTAGTATCTAATCAATAACAAGCACATTTCAGTTTTATATTTAGGACTGGTGAGGGTGAAATCTGGTCATGTACGTATTCTCACAGGCATTTGCGTTTTATTTATTTTGCAGACACTTTTATCCATAGTGACATATATTTTTTGATAGGGCACGGTCAGACTGTCCCAGCAGCAATTGGGGCATAAAGGCCTTTCTCAGGGGCTAAAGGTGAAATAATCAGTCTGGAGGCCCAAGGATTTGTCCTTGCGACCTTCCAATCACAGGAATACCATCCTAGCTCACTGAGACACGCACTGTCTCTATAGACATGTCACAATTCAAAGGAGTACATCCAAATGCACGCAGCCACATCTGAGGTTTGTATTTTTGATGCCCATGAATACATGCTTCACCACAGCCTGTGCCAGACCGCGGAACCCTGTCATTTCAAGAACTGCCAGGGCAGGCAGGCTGCCTAGCGACATCGCAGCGGATAAGAAATGCAAGTTCCGTGGGGAATGCAGCACTTTTGGACTGTAGGACAAAAGAGGTTTCTTCAAGGAATTATATGCTTACGATTCTCTCAAAACTGAAGACAATAGCTCTCTCATTTAAGAGAAAACATGTGAGACGGTAACTGCGGCAAAACCTTCGCACAGCTGAGCAGATTATGGTGCCGTTTCCACTGATGTAGATTTTGCACATTTTGAAGATGTGAACTGAAAGTCCGTTAACGGACGCTCTCGCGTTAAGAAAAATCTCTCAAATGTTGCTGAAAATGTTTGTAGATTCAGTTGAGTTGCTTTTTCTGGTGAGCTACAAAAAAAGAAGCAATTCACAAAACTGCAATGGAAACAGAGAATTTACGTATCAGTAGATATGCAGGACATGCCAGTTAGTTCTCCTACAGCTACGGCATGGATCTCACGGGATTAAAAGGTTGATAACTGCTGCATATGGGATTGTGCAGTCGCAAGCCAGTCAGAGTGATCATGCTGACCCCTGTCCATCATCAAATGAGTCTACAATGGGCACAGGAGCAACAGAACCAGACCTTGGAGATATGAGAGAAGGTCGCCTGGTCCGAAGAATCCTGTTTTCTGTGGCATCACATGGACGGCTGGGTACATGTCAAGCATCTGGGAGATGTATTGGATTGACAAGTTCGATCCGTGGCTACACCCCCACAGTCAGCTGAGTTTGATGCACTGTGTCATAACACATTACTCCTGTGACCATCACCATAATTATCTGAGTTTTGTACCATAAATAGCCTTTGTTCATCTCTCATGGCTCTACACCCTGTCAGAGGATCATGGTATTTCCCTACTCAGACCACTGTCAGTAGGTCAGAGATCTAACCCACAAATCCCTAACTCACAGATCCCTAATCCAAAGAGCACTAACTCTCAGAACACCAACACACATAGCCTTAACTCACAGAACCCTAATCCACAGAGCAGGCCCTGTAGCACATTATAATAATGCTTTACGGGCTCTGTAGCACGGCGTGTTACTGTGAGTTATGAATGCATAAATGTGTCTGCAGTTTCATTCAAACTCTGGCAGTGTTTTAAGGGAAGTATGTAGGCTTGAATGATGAACAGTCCTGGAAAGTCCATTTTCGTTTATGATACGTCTCCCTGTTTATCCGGCATGGATGCCGTTTCTCACATCATGCAGATCGGTTTACATTAATTGCACCTTCATAATGCTTCTATATTGTATTCATAAAACGTTCGGTGCACCTTCATTAGGCATTCATTAAGTAGTCATAAAACATCGTGTATGTACACCTTAAATTCCTAACATCCCTTAACAGCTGTAATACACATTAATAACAAACATTATATAAAAATAGCAAACATTATAATTGTATAATAACATAATGTTTGTTATTAATGGTGTTAAGGGATGTTAGGATGTTAAGGTGTACTTTCCTGCTGCTTATGAATGTTCTATGAATGCATAATGAATGCATTAAGAAGGTGCAGTTAATGTAAAGCGCTATCAAACATATTTATAAGTGCACTGCATGTGATCAATGAAACAAAACACAGAGACTAAAATGAGCAAGACATATGTCCAGAATCCAGAGTCTAGCGGTGCTGTTTTGAACTGAAGCAAATAAACGAGTCAGAATTGCAAAGAGAATTTCTTCACATGAGATTTTGCTACATTTTATTTACTGTTGTTTGGCTGACAAAGACCTGGCCTGGTTTACCACAGGAACAGCTGCAGGAGAAAATGACTCACACACACTCCAATATTTAAAGATCTACAGCACTGGATATATTAGGCATTACCAGAGAGAAACGGCCCTGCATTAATTACAAATGCCAGTCCTTTTTGTTGTAGGTATGGAATCTCTGCACGGACATAAACACCCGGACAATATTTCCCTATATGAAGATGCCTATGGGGTAGGGGGGGGGGGTTGACCACCCCAGATTCATTCACAAGCTGCCATGAGGAGAAACTCAGCAGCAGCCAAGAAGTTCATTGTCCGGCTGCCATGTCCGGGTAGAGCATCCCACATCAGGACCACAAGGATATGGAGGATGTGTGTGAGAACAATCCACCAACCGTCAGGAACTTCATGGGCCAGCTGCTAGGGTAGCAACCTGCATCAGCACTACGTTGACGAGAAGGACGCTTCTGAGAACGTCCTACCATATGTTTTTTCCAAAACCTTTTTGAAGCAGATGGTGGCTCCACTGTGACCCTGTAGATGTTTGTGTTTGTGACTGAATGATTAATCACCACTATCACATATGGTCACATCAACAGTTAGCACCTTGGTCTTTGCAGAGATGTTCGAGAGTCACGGTTTATCTGCGGAGATCCGAAAACAGTTTATCTCGGGATGCAGGGTCATACAAATGGGACACGGGCAGGATCCAGTTCTAAAGTGCCTCAATTAAATAACCCAAATAAATGGCTTCTGAGAAAAACAGCACATTGAAACCTTTCTTCAAGATTGAGATAAGGCCACTTTTGCCGGCTTAACATCACTTAACTACAGCAGGGCTTGAGATCTGACTGCCTCACACATGCATTTCAAAGGCACAATCAAGGGCTCTAATAAAACACCATTGGCAGTGCGTTTGCATCATTATATCAAACACTATAGTCTATCTGGCATCTGATTAAGTCACTCAGTTTGAATTGGTGGTATGGTCAGTTTTATGAAGGTAACCTGAATGAAGTTAGGCATAGACCTCACCCACATGTTTATGATACTTGAGAAGCAGAATCTGAATACTGAATTATATTTATTTTTCTCAGTATCACGTTAAACAACCCACCATTTCAACATTTTAAAAGTGTTTAGAAGTATCAATAAGAGATTAGTAGTAAATCATTATACTAGAAATTTAACAATAAACATATCAACAAAGATAATAAACATTAAAATAGTAACAATAATACAGGAACTCCCCCCAGTCTTGTCTCCTAAGTGGATGGAGTACCAATGGTCATTATATGCAGGTTTCCTGTACCCCTACAACAGGGGTAAAAATGCACCTTTAACAGATCTGACAGACTACAAGCAAAGCATTTATTAATCAAAAAATTAGTGAAGAGAAGTTCAGTGAAAAAGAAAAAGTGAACTGCAGTGCAATCTGGAAATATCCAGCGTGGTGGAGAGTAAGGGAGCCTTTTTAGGATCCTATTAATTATGGGACACATAATATAAAGTTAGACATGGGAATTACTGCCTTTGCGTGCTTTTGGAAAGAAAATGTACAACATCAGCAATGTATCTGAAACCACCCAGAGCAGGGCTGTCTGTGATTTCTGAAAAGAACTTTTAACATCTGAAAATGGGTCAGTTGGTGAAGAGAGACTAAGACAACCTGATCTGCTTAATCTTTAATTCTTCTAACAAGAATAAAAGGTCTCTTCTCAAGATTCTCAGGTTTATGCTGCAAAACAATTCTGACATTTCAAAGAGATGATGTATCTTCAGTTTAGGTGATTTCTGCTTCCCCACAGTTTCCCGCTCTACTTCCTCCACCCGCTTCCCCCTTTGCTTCCTCCACCCGCGTCCCTCTCTGCCTCCCCCACTTGCTTCTCCCTCTGCATTCCCCAGCCAGCCCCCCTGCCTGCTTCCCCTGCCTGCTTTCCCTACTCGCTTTTCCCCTCTGCTTC
>JAODUD010000039.1:17475362-17490959 GCA_026784285.1 Stomatorhinus walkeri | reverse complement strand
GAGGGAGCAAAAATGTGGCCTGTCTGGTATGGAGCTGGGAGGGAGCAAAAATGTGGGTTGTCTGGTATGGAGCTGGGAGGGAGCAAAAATGTGGACCGTCTAGGGGTCCCCAAAGACTGGGTTGAGAAACCCAGATCTATAACGTAAAGTCAGTTCGACAGCATTTTAACAAACATAAATGATTTCAGCTTCTCCTCCCCAGGTCCAAACAAACACGATGAAAATACAAATATAAGAAAACACTGAAAAAAATCAACTTTATCATCACTCAATCAGCCAAGGTACTATTTAATAATATATTCTAATTACCCCAGTATAGGGGATGATTTTTATCTCTGCCTTCTCATTTAATTGGGTAATTAGAAGCAATTTGACAAGCACAAGAAATGTCCAGGAACATCAGCAGATGATTTCTATCTGTGTAGAAAATAAGCTATGGGTATTTGTCAAATGGATTCACGTTCAACAACCTGGAGAGGACTAGGCGAAAATGCGTCAAACTTTAAATCTTTATTGAATGTTCCGTCCTTCACATTATATGGCATATCGTAATGCCACAATAAAACAACATCGGTATCTACAGAAATTCACCATAGAACAGGAACGAGAGCAGAGGCTGAGAACAATGATCGACATCTAAATTTAAGCTCAGATCAGAATGGTCCTGAGTATATGCAGGGTGCACATAACTGGTACGCAGGGATGCATTCACTTTTAAAAGCGACACGTGCAGCAATCGATTGTTATCACAGTGCAAATGCATACTTATTTTGCATCAAATTGCACTGAAATTATCATGCATTTTAACCATAATATGCTCATTTGTATTTCATTTGGGGTATAAGGGTTGAAATGCATAATAATGTCTGGTCATAGGAGCACAAATGCCCCGCGACCCCAGTTGGGATTAAGCGGTTTCAGAAAATGGATGGATGGACGGATGGATGGATGGAGGAGCAAAAATTTGCATAAAATAGAAACGCATTTGCACTGTTACAACAATTGATTGCTGCACATATTGCTTTTAAGCCGGCACCCTAAACAATCATTAAAACAGATTTTGATGTCTGAAAAAGCCATAACCTTTCTAACCCTAACCTTAGCTATAGTTGGCTCACCCTAATTCAGGGACTTAGGGTGACACAACAGGCTTTTGGAAAGTATGAAATACACTACTAAATCGAGTTAACCTATGGTTTTCCCTTTTTGGGGGGGCCCCGAACTACCATAAAAGCAGGTTTTGAAGGTTGAAAAGGCTGTATTCTTCGTGACACTAATCCCAGCTTCAGTTGGCTAACCCTAATTTAGGGCCTTAGGGTGACACAACAGGTTGTTAAAAAGTATGAAATATGCTATCAAGTTAAACTGTTGAAAGTGCATATGTACTTGCGTATCAGTTATATGCATCCATGTGTTTCATCATGTTATGATCCTTAGAAATAGAAAGACCTCCATTACGATTTATTTATTTAGCAGACACTTTTATTCAAAACGACATACAATTTGAGAAATCAGGACCGGATGGTCCCCATAAGACTTGGATCAGCAACCTAGCATAGCATCCTAACCCACCAAGTCATACACCCCCCCATTAATCTCCTTAAGTTATCCTATCTTGCCCATGCTTGCCTGATACAGACATCTAGGGTAATAAGACAGATGTCATGTAGAGCAGAATATTCACTGCATCTTGCAAATTCTGACACCAGCACAGCCCATACTACAGATCTGACACCAGCACAGCCCAAACTACAGATCTGACACCAGCACAGCCCATACTACAGATCTGACACCAGCACAGCCCAAACTACAGATCTGACACCAGCACAGCCCATACTACAGATCTGACACCAGCACAGCCCATACTACAGATCTGACACCAGCACAGTCCATACTACAGATCTGAAACCAGCACAGCCCATACTACAGATTACCGCGCTCAGAAAAGCTGGCACCGAAGCCGGAACTCACCATCATGCAGTGGAAGCAAGCATGGCCCATAGACAGAGGGAGAGAGAGAGCGGTATGCATATTAAAGGAGGAACATTACGGTGAAGACAGCAGAGTTAACAGCAGCCACTAATATGAGGAAGACAATGGCTCAGGCAGAGTAGCCAGCCATAGTGCTCTTGGGATCTGTGTCCATATCCTACCGTGGTGACAACAGTAAGGGGCACGGAGGAGTTAACAGGGCTCGGAATATCACTTATCCTGGAGGAAGACTCATCTGGCCAAGCAGTTAAAATGATTGCATGGCATCAAAGCAGCCATACATATTATTATTATTATTATTATTGTTGTTATACATTGACATTCCAGCAGCAAAACATTACAATATTGCAGTTACATCATCATATAATGAATATGACACCGACAGTTTTCCTTGTTGTAAAATCTGTCCTTATAAATATCGAACCTGAGGCATCCAGGCCACCGGAGGGCGCTCCTGGGGCTGGAGCAGATCCAAAGCCCATGTTCAAAGCAGCTTGTGCGTTGGTTTGTGCTGCTGTCACTGCAGCCACAGCTGGGCTAGCACTCATGAGACCTGCAGGATACAAATAATCACTCAATATCATCTTTTCACTCAGCGCACAATTCTACACATGCATGTCAGTCAGCACCAATGTTTAAAGGGGTACAGGGATGGACATCCGTGGATAAATAACCAAACAGAAATCTTACTGAGATTTCATTAACTAGTCATGTGTATTACATAGTGAGGATGATTTGAGACAGAATAGACTAAATGCACATGAAAATCCTTTTGTGTGTAGCTGGGTGTGGTTTAAGATGCTATGGGTGTAATGTGAGGTGTAATGGACATGGTTGGTGTGGTGTGTGTGTGGTGTGTGTTGTGTGTGTGGTGTGGTGTGTGTTGTGTGTGTGGTGTGGTGTGTTGCGTGTGTGGTTTTGGACAATGTGTGTTAGACATGCACAGGTACCAGCCAGAAGGTCACTGCCAGCCACAGGAGCAGCAGCTGGTTGGGACTCTGTGGTGGATCCACCAAAGGGATCTGAAGGTAGAGAATGATATGACCATCTCGACACAAAGAGCCTTTTACTGAAAATACATGGCTCTTAAACTCTCTCACACACACACACACACACACACACACACACAGGTAACCATATCTTTATAGGGACTGCTCATTCATTTCTATGGGAAAAAATGCTAATGCTAACTATGACAACCTTAACCCCTACCCAGCCCTAACCATAACCATAAGCAAGCAAAATACAAGAGTTTTTGCATTTTTTGTTTTTCCATTGAAATCACAAATTTTAATAAAACTGATTTTTCCCATATGGGGACAAGAAACTGATCACCATAAGGTAAAAAAGACAGGTATTCATCATGTTATGGGGACATTTGGTCTCCACAAGGTAAGGTATACCTGGATCACACAAATGCTCACATACACTCAGGATCCTCCTGTGCTATGACCTCCTACTCTCAATGACCACCGAAGAGGGTTCTACAGGTAAGAGGGAGCGTTACTTCGACTTTGATACTTACAGGAAGTGTACAATAATGAAAAAGCAGTTCAGAACACACACAATCTGCAAGAACTCCAGAAAGCAGACAGCAGATTACAAAACGTTCCAGAAAAAGTCCTCAAAAGGGGCTGACTGTCAGGCATCTGGTGAGCGGAGTTAGATATACGACATGCTGGTTCCTTACTGCGAATGACCCAAGCAAAGCTCCAGAAAAAGGTGTGACATAAAGGTTCATCGGGTCAGGAAGATAAAGTCAGGAATGTTGCAATGCTGAAGTGTCAAATCCAGGATGAAAGTAGCCAGGATAAGGTGGAGGTACACACCCCCAAACAGGTCTAAGATGGATTCTGCCTCAGGTTTGGCTGGAGTCACTGCGGCAGCCACAGGTGCAGAGGCGCAGAAGGCATCTGCAGAGTGTAACACACAAAGATATGGAAACACACTCAGGCATGAAAACACACTCTAATACACGCAGGCATGCAAACACACACACACAGACAAGCAAACATGTAGACATTTCAACATACATGCACACACAGACATACAAACATATGTAAAAACACAGATATGCAAACACGTCTAGACACAAGCATACTAACAAAGACATAGACACAGTCACACAAAGACATGCAAACACACACACATGTAAACAAACACATTACTTGATTCCAAATGCTGAATTATTAAAATGTTAAATATTAAGTCGTCTCTATGTCATCTCACATTTTCCAGTTAGTTTGTGATGGCTGGATGAAAGGATATCATGCTTGATATAAATGTTGTATGACCCGTCATGACTTATAGACTATTCTGATGTCCCAAAAACCACCATATGATTACAACATGTACTAATTCTTTGATACTCTTTCCACAGGAAGTATGAGGACATCCACATAGGACACAAATGACACGAGTCAAGAATAAGACCTACAGCACAGGAAGATCGTGACCAGTGAGAAAGGGAGAGTGGCACTCACCCGACAAGAGACCCGCGGCCAGGTTGCCCTCCGGGAGAGGAGAAGCTCCCCGAGAGGAGGTGGGGGGGCCTTCCAAGCGAGGGAGAAGGACAGCGAGGGCACACAGGAGGAGAGAGGCAGCTGTACTAAATCTGGATGAGCGGAGCAGCCTCCAAGAGTAACACACTGACACGAGCAAAACATCCAGGGTCGTGAATAAATGCAAATGTGTCAAAGGAAGAGGAAGTGCATTATGGGAAGGTTTTTAAAAAGTGAAATGAAAGGTGTAGCTGCGGAAACCATTTTTTGTCGGAGAGAAATATCAGAGTAGGAGCAGGGGGTGGTGGTGGAAGAGCATCAGCGAACAAAGATGAAAGAATCACAAAGATAGAAGAACCATCTGAAATCACCTGGTTTGGTGAAAGTTACCACTGAAGAGAGGATAGGAAAAGCTCAGGTAAGACCAATACACCAAGACAGATAGCTGATGTTTAGCCAGGGAAAACTCATACATTTCCTGTGATTGCTGAAGCTGCTTCCTGCCAGACCCCACTGGATCTGGAAGCTAAATTGAAGCCTGATCCGAGATCTGAGCCAAGCCATTATAGATGATTCATCCAGGGATCTCCCACGTCATTCAACCTGCTCTTGTCCTACACCTGACCGGCTTTGCTGCTCCTTTAATCCAGCCTTTGACTGCTTCATTTAACGTGGCCTTTTGACTAAGCAGAAAGCCAACGGAACCAAGAGAAGCAGAGAAGGCATGCAGTGAGGCTGAAGATTTACCAGCAAAGAGGTCAAGCCCAGGGGCTACAGAGGCAGCTGCAGGGGCAGCAGGGGGCGCTACTGCAGTGGGGGCAGTCTCTGCGGGTTTCATAGCAAAGAGATCCACCTCAGCGGCAGCTTCTGCACTAACCATGGATGCCGCAAAGGAGTCTTCAAAGGAGAGGAAGCGGTTACTCAGACACCGACACAGACCAGGCAGGAAGCTCAGATGACAAAAGAATCATTATTCATGGAAAATAAAGGAAATGTTGCAAACTGGGTTGTTAAAGCAGAAACTTTATGGCAAGGGGGAGGGGCTGTCTTCTACAAAATGCTCTCTCAGGATGGAGCCGCCGCGCCCCAACCAGGGCTCCTCTGAGGTTCTCCCGAAGAAAGTCCATTCATACATGTACTAAATGTATTCCCTCAGCAGTCAGGAGAGTAGATTTCATCCAAGTACTTTGAGCTGAGATGTAGCCATTGCGAGCTTTAGCCGGGTAACAGAACCTTTAGGCCGGACTGGTGGCTAGACACAAGTGGCCCATTGCTGCTTTGATCAGCTGAAGATGACTGCAAAAAATGTGGATTTAAGATATTTTCTACTCAAAGATAATAAGGGAGGGTGTGGAAGGAAAAGAGGATGGACGAATATGGAGGGAAAGCAGAAGAGAATATGGGTGAGGGACAGAAGGACCCAGGACAGAGTCTGATGGGCAATGGAATAAGCATCCCCACGACACCATCAGCTACAGTGAGCTACAGTCACATACAACAGGAGATCCACCGTCCCTAGCATACAATGCACAGGAGCATACACTTACACTCAAAGAATATAGATGGAGAACATACACTGAACACACACTCAAATAATATACATGGAGAACATATGCTGAACACACACTCAAAAAATATATATGGAGAACATACACTGAACACACACTCAAAGAATATACACAAAGATCATACACTGAACACATGCTCACAGAATATACATGGAGAACATACACTTAACACATACTTAAAGAATATACATGGAGAACATACACTTAACACATACTTAAAGAATATACATGGAGAACACTGAACACACGCTCAAAGTATATACATGAAGAACATACACTGAACACATGCTCACAGAATATACAGAGAGAACATACACCTAACACACATTCAAAGAATATATATGGAGAACATACACTGAATACATACCAAAATAATATGCAGAGAACATGCACACATACACAGAAAAACACACAGAACATACATTGAACACGCACAATATTTGAAAGGACAGACAGAGACCTTGCACACTGAACACACAGTCTCGCCACCCACCAGATCCAACAGCTGCGTCAGCTGCCGGCGCGGGCGGAGCTACCCTTGCCTCACCAGTCACTGCACCACCACCAGATGGCGCTTCAAATGCATCTACGACATTGGGATATTCAGGCGAATACGGGTGCATGCAAGGGAGGAATAAAGGTATATAGGACCAAGAGTACAAAAAGAAATAAGGTGGAAAAAAAGAAAAAAGATGGCCAATCAGAGGACAGAGAATAATGACGTATCATAGAACAAAGAAATATTAGCCAACAGCGGAGGGACAAGGACAATCTGAACCGAGAGCAAGAGCCTCACAGCTGGAGACGAAAATAGAATTTGATACCACAACACAAACATTTTATACAACAGGAATTGTACATAAATGGTGATGGCACACAGCTGATGATGGCATTTCAAAGAGAACTTTTCCGGATCTTCTGTGTTTATGCAGCATTGTACGGCATTTAGACTCACAATAGAACCTAATATTTCTAACTATTTTCCATATGAAAATATATGGAGCTATAACACATAGGACGGTGTCTAGTAAGTGGCTTTTCCTTTTTCTAGACTGGGGGCTTTTGGGAGATATTCTGAAATACTAATTTGTCTCCTACACATATAGGCAAATGAACCCAAACAAATAATTTTCTTTTCGGGAATCAGTTAATCTTTTCCCAGGATGCACAGCATAAACACTGGAGGTCTCTACGACACTTCTCAAGCACGCTTCCCAGCCTCTCCCTAACTTAAGAGTCTCAAAAAGGCACGGGGAAATTCACTAACCTCCGAAAAGGTCCATTTCAGTGGAACCGGAGGCCGCGGGAGGGGGAGCGGTAGCTTCACCTGCCGTGGCCGTGGGGGTCGCCTCAGCAGCAGCGGGCGCAGAGTCTACGGCGGCAGAGGGTTCGGCAGAGCTAACGGCAACAGCTGGCGCGACTAAGCATTCTGCCACACACCCCAAACATGGCAGTGAGGAGAGAGAAATATAATGCGAAGCAAGGAAAAAGAAGCAGGAGATGCTGTAAGACAGGGAAGGGCCATAAAGAGGAAAAGAGCATCCGTCTGGAAGGGGCTGTCAGCCCAGTACTCACCCTCTGCCAGCAGATCTGGGGCAGCAGTCCAGGGAAAGAGCCAGAGGGGAGGGAAAATAAGCAGTGAGGGAATGGATCAGAACCATGGACAAGGCATGAGGTCACATTTACATATATAACATACTCAAATGAGAAACGTTTTGTGGGATCAGAGAGTATAGTCAGCCTAGACCATAAAGGACATGCTCAAGGGCTCAACAGTGATATGATTACACTGCTAGCACAGGATTTGAACCCACAATGTTCTGGCCACTGGCACAGATCTATAAACCACACATTGCAAGGGCTGCCAACTTTGGTCAGCTGGCTGGAGGGAGATTTCCAATTTGAGACACATGTATTTACGAATTTTATTACCTTGTAAATAGTCTGTAGGGCTTGCAAACTGCTCCAAAGCTGTTGATGTTACCTAATTTTAGGTTTACCATAAGACTTCTTGTCTGAGCGCGAGAGTCTGAAAGCACGTCACACCAGATGCGAGAGAGTTACCAACCCTGCACCACCCACAGACACGTGAGCCAGTCCTCACATGGTTAATCGGGCTAACGAGGCTTCCTCATTATGGCTTATTCACTATGGCTTACGGGGCTTCCTCGTTATGGCTTACTCACTACGGCTAATGTGGCTTCCTCTCTATAGCTGATTGGGTTTACCTGCTATGGTTAACACGACATAATCTCTACAGCTAACAGGGCTTACTCACTTTGGCTAATGGGGCTTCCTCGCTATGACCAATGGGGCTTCGCCGCTATGGCTAATAGGGGTTACTTGCTATGGCTAACGGGGTTTACTCATGGACCGTAATCACTTTGGCTAATGGGGCTTCCTCGCTATGACCAATGGGGCTTCGTCGCTATGGCTAATGGGGCTTAGTTGCTACGGCTTAAAAGGCTTCCTCACTATGGCTAACGGGGCTTACTTGCTATGACCATTGGGACTTCCTCAATATGACTAATTGGGCTTCGCCGCTATGGCTAAAAGGACTTCCTTGCTATGGCTAACAGGGTTTACTCATTATGACTAATGGGCCTTACTTGTTGTAGCTAATGAGGCTTCCTCGCTTTGACAAATGAAGCTTACTCGCTATGGCTATTGGGGCTTACTTGCTATGGCTAACAGGGTTTCCTTGTTATGGCTAACACGACTTCTTCGCTATGGCTAACAGGGCTTCCTCGTTATGGCTAAAAGGGCTTACTTGCTATGGCTAACAGGGTTTACTCACTATGGCTAACAGGGTTTACTCACTATGGCTAACAGGGCTTACTCACTATGGCTAACAGGGTTTACTCACTATGGCTAACAGGGTTTACTCACTATGGCTAACAGGGTTTACTCACTATGACCAATAGGGTTCCTTGTTATGGCTAAAAGAGTTTCCTTGCTCTGGCTAACTGGATTATGGCTAATGGGCCTTACTCACTATGGCTAACAGGGTTTACTCACTATGGCTAACAGGCATTGTCACTATGCAAATCAGGACTTCCTTGCTATGGCGCCCAGATAAATGCACAAAGTCAGGCAGATACTGTAAGTAGTGAAGGTGACATGGTAAAGGAGGGATATGGCCACTGTACGGGAGCACTGGCAGGTTACCTCCCCAGGATGATGCAGCTGCCGGAGCTGCCTCTGCTGGCTGGGAGGGCTCAGCGAGGAGGTCCAGACCTAGCAGGTCATTGGAACTACAGAGGGAGAAAGCTGCAGTGACCTTACCTTCCGCAAAGGACATGACCCTAACCCTCCACCACTATCCCAACACAAACAGAGAGACGTCACCTACTAGGACCATTTAAAGGAAGCGATGACAGGACACTCACCTTGCAGCAGGTTGGCTGGTGGCGGCATCATCAGCGGCGGCACTGTCTGCAGCTAGGGCTGGATGTCCATTGTTGGTAGGGGAATCCTGGAAGATGCACAAGGTTAAAACAGACAAATGGCGTGAAACAATGGAGGAGACATTAAGGCATGGTGTCATCAATTCCTAATGTGATACAACAATGAACCAACTCAGAACTGCTTTGACACGTAATGTCAAAAACCTCTCCTGTCATAAATATATAATGTAAGCCCACAAAATAACAATACAGTGAGGCACTGAAACAAAAGAAAGAGATAATATATTATACTCACCTTGGTAGGTGACCTAAAAGCAAGATAGAGAAAAACTTGTAATTATGGTATTACAATAATAAATGGGTCATCAGCAACTCATTATGGTGTTTCAGAAATCAGTGCTTCTCACTACCAGGTGATATTGTTTCTGTAAATAACAGCGCGCTCTGAGAATGAGGAATGCGTGATAACACTCTGAATGCTGTAAAATCCCCAGCCCAGTGAACACTCACCCATCACTGCAAAGTCCATGCAGACAAAAATAAAGGGGAAAGCTCAGATAAGTGTGTGTAGAAAGAGCCTGTCTAGTGTCTTATTATTAAGGAAGTAACAGGAAGATTAGCACAGAGCCACTGCAATGAGTGTGAGACTAAGTTGCCTGGCATTATATCTATACGGTATTTCTATTTTAAATTTAAGCAAAAAGGTTTATATAAAATGTTGTATCCCTTTAAGAAACCATCAACTTCAACTAAAATGTTAGCCTTTAATCAGTGTTACGCTCAGTGTTGGACATTTCAGGTCCAGAAGCTACAAAACCAGACCGATATTTTGTTTCTAACAGCCAGCTGAGCATAAAGAGTCACAGTCACAGAGTATTCACTTGGTTGGTAGAAACAAAATATTGGTCTAGATTTGAAATACCCAACACTGGTTACACTGCCACATACAGGAAGTAACAGCTGCAGCTAACCTTCAGACCCATAAACAGAGCTACACTGCCACCTACAGGAAGCAACAGCTGCACCTACCCTTTCTTTGCCTCCAGTGCATTCAGATGTGCCTCTAAGGACTCCAGGACACTGCTGGGAGCCTGTGGGTGATAAATGTGGAAGCCAAAACACACAAGGCTTAAGGTGAGCAGAACAGCTCAAAATAAGGGACAGTAATAATGCCAGTCAAGGGGGTCAGAGGTCGGGATACACACGTATAGTATATATAGGGATAAAAAGGAAAATTGAATGGAACTGGGTGGAACGCAAAATAGAACAACCCCTAAAAACTCCCATTGCACTGTAACAGTCAATGAATAGCGCAAGCTCGTGCTAATGAACATCCAGCCCCACAAAGCCCAGAATGCACTGCAGCATGCTAACCCATGCGGAATACAGCAGAGCAAGCAACTCAAAGTACCATGATGGAAAGGATTCAAAGCCTACATCAATTTCATATCTGACAGTCCAGCTTTAGTCATGGCAAACTCACACAAGTTTCATTTGTTATGCGAGAAAGGCAACACCAACAGGTCCACATTAGAAATCTTGGAGAGGAGACAACACATCCATAGGAGAGACCACATCCATAGGAGAGACCACACACAGATGAGACATCTCATCCATAGGAGAAACTACACCCAAAGGAGACACCACACCGATAGGAGAGACCAAACATCCATAAGGGGCACCACATCCAGTGGAGACACCACATCCATAAGAGACCCCACATACATAAGAGAGACCACCCTCAGAGGAGATACCACATCCATGAAACAATACACCCAGAGGAGACATCACATCCATAAGAGTCACCGCACACTGAGGTGACACTACATCCATGAGTGACCAAACCTAGACAACACACTGCAACCTTAAGACAGACTACCACACCCAGAGAAGGCACCAAACTCAGGGGAGACACCACACCCAGAGGTGACACTACATCCATAAGAGAGACCACACCTAGACGACACACTGCAACCATAAGACGGACTATACCAAGATGAGTCAGCACATCCATAGGAGAGACACCTAGATGACACACTGCAATTATAGGACAGACTATACCAAGAGGAGACAGCATATCCATAGAAGAGACCACACCCAGAGAAGGCACCAAACTCAGGGGAAACACCACACCCAGAGGTGACACTACATCCATAAGAGAGACCACACCTAGATGACACACTGCAACCATAGGACAGACTATACCAAGAGGGGACAGCACATCCATAGGAGAGACCACACTCGGAGAAGGCACCAAACTCAGAGGAGACACCACACCAGGAGAAAGCACCAAACCCAAAGAAGACACTGCATTCATAAGAGATACTACAGCCAGGGGAGACACCACAGTCAGAGACACCACATCCACAGGAGACATTGCATCCATAGAAGACACCACATCCAAAAGAGATACCATATCTATAGGAGACCACATCCACAGGAGATACCACAGCCATACAAGACATCAAACCCAGGGGAACATCACGCTTAGCAAAACCACGCGCAGGACTGAAAGCACCGTCCCAGACTTGGCTTGTTATAGTGGAATTGCATCAAGTTTATTTAGAAGAGTAAAGATTCAAGAGAGGGGCAAAACCACACTTCACATTCCCCAGCAGGGCATTTCTGGGGTGGAGGTTACCGGCTCTTCCTTTCCACGCAGCTTAAAGGGACAGTCCTCATCGTCAGAGTCATGCAGGTCCACCACCACACCAGGGTGCAGGCACTGCGGGGAGGTACGCTCATGAAGAGTAATGCACCAGGGCGTGACCAGGAAGCCTGTCTGTAAGCGACCTGAACCAAGAGGTTCTACTGGAACAACCTGGCTTTCAGTGTTTCCGCTGTAACAGGCCAAAAGAAACATACTACACTGTAATTGGGGAACACCAATCAGGCTACTGTGCCTGAAACGCCAATTAAATAGAGCGTTAAAATGAAAGATGTGGGCGAGAGCTAAACTGATATCCTTAGAGAATTAAACTGACTAAGAAGCGAAACTTGTCCCTGGTCTTCCGTCACCTGAAGTTGTGACATAAATCATTCATCATTCTCTCTGTCATTCATTTTGTTTTTAGCTCCCGGTTTTTATCTCTTGTTTAAACAGTGCAGCAAACCAGTATATAAAACCAGGACTTCAAATGGTAAAATCACCCTTTCTAAATATCGGAATACACTTCTCACCATGATATAGTTATAATGCAGTTATAATCTCAAGAACGAAGAATAAACAAAAACCAAAATCAAACCGCTACAAAACAACACTCCTCAATCTGCCTACATTCATTCGTCACTGGATCTCTCAGAGATCATACCTGGGCATTCAATTAAGAGTCACCTCTCTCCACATTCCCATTCACCCATCACTGGATCTCTCTGAAATGATCATGAAATAATCCTTTAATCTGAGATTGTTCAATCTGCCAAGACAGGGACAAATGGCCATCCACAGGTGGTCCCCAGTGATCCCCCGGGTCTAGTCCTTCCACACTATGTATGGGCAGCTCTGTACACACCTCATACACATCATACACACAATAGACAGGCAGAGCAGGAGAGCATCGGGCACACACTTCATCTCTTTCCAGTGAATCCTCAGGCAGGGTGTAGGTGCAGTGTACGTATATGACCACTTTTGTGATCTCTAAAGCCAAATGCACTGGCCACTACTCACACTGCCAGCCTCCAAGATCAAGCTGCACCTCTAGAACGTTACAAAGCAGAGGCAAAATGTCATACAAGTGAGAGATGTGGTTGACAAGCATGTGTATCAGTTTATTTAGTGGTAGAGATGATTGGTCGGAAGGCCTGTCAGTCACAAGAGACGTCATTAGCCAAATGCCTGTCAGTGACAAAAGTAACACAGATTCTTTGCCAGGGTGTATATCAGTTTATAGAATGCTAGAGATGACTGGCCAGAGTGCAGTGACAAATGTTATTGGCCAGAGTTCAGTGACAAATGTTATTGGCCAGAGTGCAGTGATAGATGTTATTGGCCAGAGTGCCTGTCATTAACAAAAGTAATAGAGATCGTTTACCAGAGTTTGTCAGTTTATATAAGGGTAGAAATGATTGGCCATTGCGCATGTCAGTCACAAAAGTAATAGAGATGATTGGCCAGAATGTGTATCAGTTTACAGAGTGGTAGCGATGATTGCTCAAAGTGCCTGTCAGTCACCAGAGTGACAGACGTTATTGGCTAGAGTACCTGTCAGTGACAAAAGTAATCAAGATGGTTAGCTAGACTGCATATCTGTCGAAAGAGTGATAAAGACAGTTCGCCAGAGTGGATATTGATATCGGATAGTAAAAAATGGAAGACTAGCCACGTATGACTTTTGTGCTACTAAGCAGGAAGACAAGGAGGTAACTATGACCCTATAATCTGTAATATAATGATCCATAACTCATGCATGCTAGTCACCAATGAATGCTGACATTATCAGAAGAGGACCTCCAGCAGAGCTTGGCTTGTGTATCATGTTATGTTGTAAAGAAAATAAAATGATTGAAATAGGAGCCTGAGATTATGGGGAACTTACATAACTGAGGTCAGGAACGTCGTTTTGGTCGACCCCAACTTGCTGTGTAAGGAAGAGCAGAAAGAGACATTCTCAGAATGAGAACATAGAAGGTGGATCGGATTCAACACGAGACTGGGGTCTTTACCTCAGCCAGCTTGAAGAACTCTGAGATCCGCGTCATTCGGGTTAAGAACCTCTTGTATATTTCCAGTCCGTCCTTGCATTCTGCCTTCTTCATTTTAAAATATTTTTCTGCACAAATACAAATTAAACAGATACATGGAGATGTGGCCATGGCAGGGAGGCCCAGTGGGCAGCATGGCTGCCTCACACCTCCGGGGGACAGTTTGAGTTCTGCTCGTCCCCAGTGTATGTAATATGTAATCGCAAGGCATTTCATCATAGCGGCTCAAATTCACCAATTAGACATACTTATATACACAGCTATACACCAATAGGCATATTCATATGCATATACACATACACATACCCATACACATCACAGCATCAGAGGCATCAATAGGCACAGTCATATACATACCCATACACATCACAGCATTAGAGGCACCACCAATAGGTATACTCATACACATACTCATACACATCACAGCATTAGAGGCACCAACAGGCATACTTATACTGATACCCATACACATCACAGCATTAGAGGCACCAACAGGCATACTTATACTGACACCAATAAGCATAGTCATATACATACCCATACACATCACAGCTTTAGAGGCACCAACAGGCATACTCATACACATGTACCCATATACACGACAGTATATGAATAGATATTAATGGATATGAATACATACATAAGGAACCAAATATTAGGAATAAACTACATGTATTAAGCAGGATTACTGCAGTACAGCACTAAGCCAACATAAAACACTTACCCAATAAATTAATGATTCCATCATTGTAGCAAGCAAATAACTTAACCAGGTCCTTGAAGAGGAGGAGAAAGGCCGCCTTGATGACCCCATTAGACAGTTCTTTAGGATGAACCTGCAAGAGAAGGAAGACAGAGGCACGAGTGAGAGAAGAATCACAAGGCAAGAATCACTGTATTGTAAATGACCGGAGAAGACCGGATGTGTTGTGGGAGTACTGCAACTTCTGGCAGATGCACATCGACTGGCTCAACTCACGTCAAACTCCAGCAGAATATCGATCTGGCCCTGCAGGATCGGCATCCCTTTCAAGAGCTTGTCAGTGGCCAGTGTCCTCATCACGCCATCAGTACTGAAATAATCACAAGAAGCAAAATGAAGCAGAAGAGGCAAGATGTATGTAGCACATTTGTGCTTGTTCATCGCATGAATTTATTATTGTACATTTTGTTAGAAGAAATCTAAATTATATTGTGAAACATGCTTCTAAATAAGCAGTGAATAAGCAGCCAGACATGAAGCTGTTCTTTTCTGCTCAGGCTGGTCAGGTCAGAACTAATCAAGCAGATGCAGATACACTGTATGCTATGACATGAGCAGGTGCAGTGAGATACACTGTATGCTATGACATGAGCAGGGGCAGTGAGATACACTGTATGCTATGACATGAGCAGGTGCAGTGAGATACACTGTATGCTATGACA
>JAODUD010000039.1:17455979-17470760 GCA_026784285.1 Stomatorhinus walkeri | reverse complement strand
GGTCCAGAGGCTATCCTGGAGGCTAGGGGCACAAGACAGGGAACAACCCAGGACGGGGAGTCCACCCATTGTAGAACTGGGAACACTGACAAACCATTCACCCCAATTTGGTAGCTCCAATTCACCACAACGTGTTTTTGGACTGTGGTGGGATGAACTAGACTACCCAGAGAAAAGCCCACAATGGCACTGGGACAACATGCAAACTCCACACACATGGAGGGATGGTGGAGACTCAAACCCAGATCCTAGAGATGTGAGGCAACAGTGCTAACCACTGCAGCACCGTGCCAACCGGGCAATTTAAAATAAATACAATAAATTAAGCTAAGATTTTTAAATTGTATTTAAAAACATAATTTACAATATACATTTTACAAGCAGAGAACTCAGCTAACTCAGCTAAGAAGCATATGAGCGCTTCTGTGGAAATACCACACATTTTAAACATTTTAACCTTCTTCTCTCATTTACTCATTTTTTCATCCTTCCCTTCCCATTTGTCCCCCATTTCCCAGGTTGCACTTGCTCCTCTAATCTCTAATTTAAGTGCTAATGGTGGCTCACCAGGGCTCAATTGCTAATCAGGATCAGCATCTTCTAAATAAAGAGCGTAATCCTGAGAGGGAGAGGTATGCCTTTCTCAGTAGGATATGCAGGGGACTGGCACTATGTAGACGTGCCCAGACCAGGCCAGATTAGCCAAGCCACGATGCAGGTCTGATGCCCACCACGAGCACTGTGGGCTGCTCACCTTCAGAAATGGCAGTGTTGAGGGGCTCCGCCTTCCAAAGTCCCTGTGTTTTTACTTCTGAACACACCACCTATACTGAACATCTTGTTGTAGTGAAATTCTACAAGCCTCACAAAAGGTTATCGGTCCCGATGGGGGTTTCACAACCCAGCTCAGTTCACCAGGAAGTCCTTTCCAACACACACCAGCCCAGAAACCCAGTGTACTTCATGAAGCTGGAATTATGAGCTACCTGATTCCCAAAGGCTTTGCCAATATGACAGACATTTGGGTGTTTACATAGAAAGTCACTGCTTCGAGATCTAACAGTCACAGTAACTCAACAAGTAAACAATTGTCTGTCATATCATCATTGTAAGTACTGACGAACAGGCTGAAACCATGCATCGTAAGCTATTTTTTTCTGGACTGAACCATTTTATTGTTTCTGCAGCGCACAGTTGTGCATTAAGCACACTGAAACAATACTCTGTCACCAACAGTAGCACTCTGCCTATGGACTACTAGGTCTGTAGCTTCATGTTGTCACACGACGGACCCCCACAGTGATGACAGTATGAGCACGCTAAGCTGGGGGCCTCAAAACACCAGATGGAGAGGGAGAAGGCACACAGGACCCTCTCGACACTATGCGCCATTCACGACACATATCTGTGTGTAGTGACATACAATCACTACACTAAATATTAAATAAACACATTTCTTATTTAGAAGATGCTGAAGCAGCGTGTTCTGACAGCAAACTAGCTACGATTCTCTGACTTTACTCCGTAGCTATTTACTTAGTTTTTTAAACTTGCGGGGAAGGCAAAGCGATTTTTAAAGTGGTACCCAACAAATAACAAACCTGCCCACGATTACATGTGACCCACGGGGTCCCAATAGCAGCCACAGAGAAGCCGGCTTCCACTGGGAATCCGCCGAGATGCCTGGGCATACTGGGAACAGAAAGAGCACCATCTGTGTGGATGCAACCCTGGAGTGTGGCATGGCTGCATGACAGGCGGGCACGCATCTAGGCAGTACGTCATGCAATTTAAACACCGAGCTACAGCAGCGCTGATCCGCTTCAGCGCAGGTCAGTTCTGACCACACGAGGCGGCGCTGAGTCTCACTGTAACCACACACACCGTGGGGCCGAGTTACACTGTAAACACATCCACACCATATATGAGGACGAGTCACACAAGCCAACACTAAGCCTGAATGACCGATTTGCTGCCGCTACTCAAATACAACTTGGCGAGGCACAGTCATCACAATCCATCATCACAAAACCACACGAAAGCCGAACATTACACTTTACACCTCATTTATTTACCAGATGCTTTTATCCCAAGCGATGTACAATTTAAGAAGTAGGGTCAGTTAAGGGCCTTTGTGTGATTTAAACCGACATCCTCCAGATCACACCCACTGCATCCTAACACACTGAACCACGACTAGAAAATAACTAAGACAAAGTAGTGGTCTCATGCTCCTGTTTGTTGGGCCTGACCCTAAAGTGGGACGTAACACCATGCTTTAAAATGACATTAAAACACAACCAGGCTTCCGCATGAAAAACACTGTCAACACTGTGTAAACCCATCCAGAAACCCATCCAGAAGACACCAGTGCCAGGGCAGTGGAGTCCCTCTCAGCGGGTACAGCAGCGACCGCCGTGGGTTAGTACTTGAGCTGTCCAGATGCAGGTGTATGGAAAAACAGGCTGAGCTTTTATCACCGTAACCGGTGCCTGACGAAAGACCACGCTCGTGTCTCTGCAAGGCCGCTACATTCGTGATAGTGACACCATCTGCGTATGAATGAGACACAACATAAGAAAAACAGCCTAAATATTTCAAGTGCAATAGTACAGCTTTATCAGAAAGACCCCCCCCCCCCCCCTTGGAAATAATGAACACAGCAGTGCTATTATCCCCATTCCCAGCTTACTGGGGAAACCGCAAGTCTCTCCAACACATCAGTACACCTCAGCTGTGCTTCAATTAGGTTATAAAACATACTGACTGACGGTCTGAACCGCCTCAGATGAACCCAGGCCAGACTGACTCCCCTAAGTCAGGACAGGCTCCAGGCTCTCCCCAGCCTATTCTTGCAGTAGCAACACCACCTTTGACCCTGTAAATTATGCAGAGGATGTTTTGGCTGAGAAATTCATTATTGATGTGGGGTGAACCTGAGAAGGGGAATGCTAGCAGGGGAAGGGTGGCTGGAATCGCTGGTGGCTCCTTAATCTGCTGTACGTTTCTGCTCAGTTATTATAGCTAAATGACACTAATTTGTATTATCAGAGATGTATATGGTCATGTGATCCAGTAAAAGTGTTTACTGAACTAGCGAAAGCCCGAAGGAACATTTAGATCCTGTAAATGATGTAATCACAGACTGCCAGATACACTGGTCTAATCTACCCGGAACATTCCTCATGGTTCTCCTGATTAGCTCTGTGTGTACACCCCCTATATCTGTTATCATTTTGTCTCAGAACAATACGCACCACTGACCTACCTTATATTATCTTTCACCAATGAATAACCATACCATAGAGTTCAAAACTGACCCACCATACAGTACAGCTCACAACTGATCAATCACACCATAGAATTCATCACTGATCCACCATACAGTACACCTCACCACTGGCCAATCATATCATACTATTCACCACTGACCCAGCTGTCAGTACAGCTCCCCACTGACCAACTACACAGTACCGTTCACCATTGACCAATTATATCAGTTTACCACTAACCAACCTTACAGTACAGCTCACCACTGACCACCTATACAGTACAGTTCACCACCGACTATGTCATACAGTTCCCCATTAAACAGATTACAGCATAATTCACCACTGACCAACCAGACCGTATACGGCTGGCAAACCTTACAGAACCACTCATCATTAACCCATCTTACAGTATAGCTCACCACTAACCATTCATACCATACAGTTCACCACTGACATATCTAAAAGCACAGATCACTTCTGACCAATCATGCAATACAGTTCACCACTGACCCAGATCACTGTACAGCTCACCACTGACCAACCAGTCTGTACAGACACACTGGCCAACCTTACAGAACCACTCATCACTAACCCATCTTAAAGTACAACTTGCTACTGACTAAACATACCATAGAGCAGCGATTTTCAACCCATGGGTCATGACCCGATCAGATTTCCCAGCCCCAATCCTAGAATTAACCTATATAAACGGGTCTTGGGTCTGCACGTTTAGTGCAAAACAAGTGAAAACTCAATCAATCCACAAAGCCAAACCACAGACGCTTAATTTAAAATTCACTGGCACAACCAATGAGATTTGTGGGATAGGCAATGATTGGCGTAAACGGCAAAGTGCACCGTGTGCTTGATCATAGTGTTCATTTAAACCTATACTTGACACGGCTGCGACTCGGCTGGCCTGGTATAGATTGGGTTGCGGTGCAAAAAAAGGTTGAGAACCACTGCCACAGAGTTCAACACTGGCCCACATAAAAGTACAGATCACTACACACCAATATTGCAATGCAATTAATTTTGATTCATTGTAACAGCGCAGTTCGCCACTTTCCAACCTTACAATACAGCTCAATACTGACTCACCTTGTACCAAAGCTCACTACTGACCCACCATACAGCACAGCTCAGTACTGACCCATATTACAATGCAGCTCACCACTGACAAACCATACCTATCAGCCTAGAACTGACTCATCATACAGTCCAGTTAACCACTGTCCCACCATACAACAGCTCAATGATGGCCCACATTACAGCATCTTACTGCGATTTTCTCACCGATTTTCTCTCATTTATTTTGCGACTCGGAGTATTACTATTGTGAGATTTGACACGTGAGCAGTCTTGCATTCTTCCCATCTTCATATTGCTCTGAATGCTTTCCCTAAACTTTCACAGTATAAGCAGGAAAAGGAAATGTCCATGTCCAAATGTGACCTGTCACCTGAGCTCTCTCGCTTGCTATTTTTTCGATACCAAGGCACCTAGCCGTATTTCCCCTCTAAATTGGCATCACTTACATTCCAGGTGCTTCTTCTTGGGTCCCATCACTTCATGCGTGGTGGCCTTGCAGACAGCCCGGGCCACCTCCGATCCGGTCAGGCTGTACTGCGCTGCGGCGATGCGGTCGGTCAGCGTCTGCCCCGACATCTTTCTTCGGTAAAGCCAACCTCAAGAAATAAATCTCACCGAATGTTTTAAATGTAACGCCGCACAAAGGATAATATCCAAACTGTCCTCCCAAAATAATCCAAGGGTACGACCTTACAAGCGGCGACGGTCTGCGCTGGAGACGCTAGGTTCGCTTGTGGCCGGTTGCGCAGAGCCTCTGCATGGGCTGGGATCACGGAGGCTGCGCTCTTCTTGTGTCGATTACCCGGGCGCCTGGCTCAGCGTGTGCCCTCTTATGTAACCGCTCAGGCTTGGTAAAAAAAATAATAAATTATTAAAATAATAATTCTCTTTTAACAAATAAACGGAAGATGTAAATTGACGCGCCTTCTGATGTCAGACGTTTTGCTGCAGCAAAGTCTGTCATTTAAAAAAAAAACATATTCATTCATCTCCCATCTGTATTCTTATAACTGGAAAAAACAAGATATTTCTCCGATGTATGGAGCCCAGGATGCTAAGACCGTTTGTTTATGACTGCGGTCCAAAAAGGCGGCGTGAGATGAGTCTTATTTCAAAGGCTGAATATCTTCACTGACGATGACAGGCGCTTTCCCCCTCCTATACGGAGAGGCCGGTATTGCTGAATAGACGGAAGGCGGCTGCCTTTTTCTCTGCATGCGTATTCCCTTATTCACTCCAGCGTTTCTCCCCCTCTCTCGTCACCTTTAGTGCGGTCAGGTGACAGGTCGGTCACATCCCCCATCCCCATCGACGGCTGCTCAAAGGACACTGCCGCGGCGACCGTCACGCTTCTGTCACACGGACACTTCAATGACCTTGTTCAATGTAGCCATAGGTAGTAACGTGGGCACATCTCCATAAAGAAATGCACACGGGACACCTGGAGGTCACTGGACCTTTAAATGTCTTGCTGTCGTGTGGATTTATATCCTTTTAAATTAGGTGACAGTGTTGGTCACTAGTGACTGCTGTTGTCGCTGAATGCTAAGCACTTAGACTATATTACAGTGACATACTGCTAATGTAATAAACAAACATACAAACAAATAAATAAATACAATATATATAAAAACTAAGTCAAATACCAAGACAAAAAATCATTTTACAGACAGTGTTTTAATAACGATAGCAACATCTGAGAATTCAAATATAATGAATAAAATTAATCTCCATGACTGAATGTGTCTCTACGTCCAATTTTATCCTTTGTGGATGAGTATTTTAGTCTGATCTACAAATCCATAGAAAATTATGTTTTTATCACACGGACGTGTGTCATACTTCTGAAATTTTACAAGCAGGACACAATAGAAGGGATTAAGCACTTGTGTATTTATTGTCATATTGAAAAAGATTAAACTTTTTTTTTTTTGGACGGATGAGATGCGGTATTACGGTTCTCTGCGTCGTGCTGCTGTCCAACGTCTCCTCAGGCTCATTCGAGTGCGCTCATTTTATAAAATATACGGTGATGAAAGCGAACCCGGAACTGCTGCCACGTCGAGGTGCAGTCTGTTTCTGACTTTTTGATCACTTCATAAAGCGGTCTGTGGTATGTAACACGCACTCTTCAAACTTTATTCGGTTATATGCATGCGTCAAAACCAACATAATATGTCCTCTTTTAGGTAGTTAAACCAGCTTAGGACCGCATTACTGTGATTGTTTAAGCCACCCGTCTGTTGAAATGGGTTTGGAATGAATGAATGAATGAAACACTGTCTGATTTAAGCATGGCAGCGATTTTTAGTGAATGGCAATTTTGAAGGTTTTAGGGATCCATGTGTCTGTTTTCAGTGGCCTATCGTGCTGCGTGTCCTACAGACAGCCTGACCAAGTCTACGATATGAACTGATTCGTAAAAGAGTTTATACAATACATTCTACAAACACCGCTGCCTTTAGGACAGACTTGCAGCCATGCCTTATTTCTTATTCCACACACGTATTCCGTTTTTCCTCAGGAATGGCTCTGTTTGAGGAGATCTCCAAAAAATCCGCGCTTCACCCAAAGCCTGCCGGGCTGCTGCTGAACTATGGCACTTCCGGGTTTCGGACTGTCGCCGAGCAGCTGGATCACGTCATGTTTCGGATGGGTTTACTAGCTGTTTTGAGGTCCAAGAAGACTAAAGCCACCATTGGTGTGATGGTTACGGCGTCTCACAACCCTGAGGTATCTACTTATTTCTGCCTTCAAGGCGTCTACTGGATGCTCTTTAATTTAAAAAATATTTTTATAGGGCCACTTTATAAGCTTTGAGCTTTCCTATGTTTTTTTCCAGAACATGTTCCCATTGCTGTCTCAGTGGTGACAGTCACACAGTAACACAGTCCTATGTGCTGGGCTAGATTAACACAGCCCCCCCTGGGTGTTAACTCCTCTACTCTCCTGCAGGAAGACAATGGCATCAAGCTGGTGGATCCCATGGGTGAGATGGTGACCCCAACCTGGGAGGCGCACGCCATGCGGGTAGCTAATGCCGAGCAGGAGGCCCTTCTCACAGTGCTTGGAGAGATCATGAAGGGGGAGGCCATCGACATCAATCAGGGGGCTGCTGTCTTTATAGGCAGAGACACCAGGTACTGTGTGTGGAGAGCTCAGCTCACTGCTTTACCATATTGTTGGGATTGCAGTGTGAAGGGTTCTTGGTATGTTCCCAGCCCTCAGCCCTGTCGCTCGCTTTCAGGATGTCTCAGTCACGGATCATGCCTGTTTGTCTCCCCTTTCAGGCCCAGCAGTGAGAGTTTAAGCCAGGCAGTGCTAGATGGCATCCACTCCTTAGCCGGTCACGCACACGGTATGTTCAGGTACCGCGCGCCTCTGCGTGCTGCTCACAGCCAGCTTTTTTTTTTTTTTTTCCAGAACTTTCCACTCCTTCACACTCTCTCCTCTCTTAAGACTATGGTGTGCTGACTACTCCCCAGCTGCACTTCATGGTTCGCTGTGAGAATACGCAGAGTCGCTATGGCAACCCCACCACCGAGGGCTACTACCAGAAACTGTCGCAGGCTTTCGTCCAGCTCGTCAAGCATGTGAGAGCAGTCAGCTTGGCCCAAGTTTGCACTCCACCCACCTCACACACATGACGGCTTCTTTCAGATGAGAACTTACAGGATCTGAAGGGGTGGATTTGTCTGGGGGGGGCGAGGCTATGGGGGTGCCGCAGAGGGATCCGAAAGAGAAATTATAAAGAATTAGCTGATTATTAATTAAGTGTGATGTCACTTTGTGGGGTAGGGGGGTGCTGGAGCCCTTGCTGCAGCCTTGGATAGCATTTGTATTGATTTCCCCCTGGGGATCTGCACATTTTATTCATTATATCAGAATATAATACACTCTGCATTTGAAGTATGTCCATTCTGCAGGATTTTAGCTGTTATTATGTGGCTCCCATATTAAGTATAAATGGAGTAGGTATAAATGCACTATGTATAACTGCACTAGGTATAAGTAGACTAAGTATATCTGGACTAGGTTTAACTGGACCTTGCCTTCTTACAGGCCCCAAACCGCACTGACGACCAGAAGCACCTTCTTGTGGATGGAGCCAATGGTGTTGGGGCCCTGAAGCTAAGGGATATGGAGCCCTTTCTGCAGAAGGAGCTGCAGATCTCACTGTTCAACAAGGGCACTGGGGGCAAACTTAACTTCCAGTGTGGTGCTGACTATGTCAAAGTCCAGCAGGGACCTCCTCTGGGTGAGGCTAGCTTCTGCGGATGGCTTCCTTAAAAAGAACTTTGACAGTTGCTGATTGAGTTTATGATTAAATAATGGCGCACACACCCATGCTATGTGCCATTTTAATCCAAGGCTCAGTTTTAATGAATGAAAGCATTGAGGGCATTCCACTCCATAAGGGAGATCTCTCCCATCTCCCACAATGAGAAGAATAAGACGTGAGAACAGCCACATGGATGCATGGATAAAAGAATGCACTCTACCTTGGTTCTCTCTCTCTCTCTCTCTCTCTCTCAGGAGTTGAGATGCTCGTGGGTCAGCGCTGCTGTTCCTTTGATGGTGATGCAGATCGGATTGTTTACTACTACAGTGACTCCGAGGGCCGTTTTCACTTGCTGGATGGTGACAAGATCGCTACACTTATCAGCACCTTTCTGAAAAAGCTGGTCACACAGGTAAACCTGAACCAAGCTCAGCCAAAATTGCAGCGGCACGTTGCTGGGAGGCTAAGGGCTTGAGCTGGTCAACCGGCCATTTTTTTAACTGTGTTTTTGTTGCCAGGCTGGTCTGGAGTTGCAGATTGGTGTGGTGCAGACTGCATATGCTAATGGCAGCTCCACACGCTACTTAGAGAACAACATGAAGGTAATACCTGTCAATGTCACTGTAGGTTATACCTGTCAGATACCAGTCAGCGTGAATTATACCTGTCAGTGTCGCTGTAGGTTATACTTGCCAGATACATGTCAGTGTTATTGAAGGTTCTACCTGTCAGATACCAGTCGGTGTCACTGTAGGTTCTACCTGTCGGTGTCACTATAGGTTCTACCTGTCGGTGTCACTATAGGTTCTACTGTAGGTTCTACCCGTCAGTGTCATTACATGTAATATATGTTCATCCATTGATTTGAATCAGTTGTTGCAGTTAGTATTGGTTTCCAGTTTTTCTACCATAGCACCTGCATCACGTTATGAAACGGTAATTGTTATTTTAATCTGCTGGTTGCTAACCATGTGTAGCGTTTAGACTTGCTGCTGTTTGGATTCTTGCATTCTGACCTCTGGCCTCTCATCTCAGGTGACAGTACGCTGCGTTGAGACTGGAGTGAAGCACCTGCATCACGCTGCCCAGGAGTTTGACATCGGTGTGTACTTTGAGGCCAACGGTCACGGCACGGTGAGTAGCAGCAGAAATGCCTTCGGCAAATCGATACCGATCCCTAGCACATCTAAATCCTACAACAGGATGCTCAGTAAACGTTTTCTAATAATGAAAACCCATTGTTTAGGTGTTTAATCTGTTCCTGCTGGGTCTACACCCTATTCCCTGTGTGTGGCCCAGGAGGTTGGGATTTTATACCTGTGATCAAAAGGTTGCTAGTTCAAATCCCAGGATCGGCACAGTGTTTTCACCATTAGCCCCGTGAGCAAGACCCCTAACCCCCATTTACTCCAAGGACTGTCTGATCATGCTTTCGTAATAAAATCTTCTAAAGAAATCAAATGCAATGTGAAAATAATGTAATGTTCTCCACTGGGACTTGTTTGGCGATTCTTTCACAGGTTCTTTTCAGTGAGTCTGCAGTAGAGAAGATCCAGCAACTAGCCATGGACTCCAGCACCAGCGACGAGAAGAAGAGTGCCGCTCAAATACTGGAGAACACAGTCAACGTCACCAACCAGGTGATGTGGTCTGCAGGGTGTCGTCGCGGCGGAAATAGTCAATGCATCACCGTCCACTCATGGTTCTCCGCAGGCGGTGGGCGACGCCATCTCCGACATGCTGCTTGTGGAGGCTGTGCTAGCGGTGCAGGACCTGTCCATGCAGCAGTGGGATGCCATGTACGCGGACTTGCCCAACAGGCAGCGTAAAGTGAAGGTGCGCCGCATGCTCTTTCCCTGTGTGAGAAGCCGCGCGTGGCGGTGAGCTGCTGCAGCCTGACGCTGTGTCCATCAGGTGGCAGACAAGAGCGTCATCACGACGACGGATGCCGAGAGGCGGGCGCTCGGTCCGGCCGGCTTGCAGGACGCTGTGGACGCACTGGTGAAGCGGTACCGCCTGTCTCGAGCATTCGTCCGTCCCTCTGGCACCGAGGATACGATTCGAGTGTATGCTGAAGCAGACACGCAGGTAAGGACACAGCTAGAGATGCACAGGCAATAATGCAGCTACAGATGGGCAAGTAAAAACACAGCTACAGACGCACAGGTAAGGACACAGATACAGGCGCACAGGTAAGGACACAGATACAGGCGCACAGGTAAGGACACAGCTAGAGATGCACAGGCAATAATGCAGCTACAAAACACAGCTACAGACGCACAGGTAAGGACACAGCTACAGACGCATGGACAAAGTCTTGGCTACAGACACAAAGGTAAGAATGCACGGGGAAAGACACTGCTGCAGATAAACAGGTAAAGACAGCTACAAATGCACAAGGAACGACACAGCTAGACACACACAGGTAAAAACACAACTATAGATGTGCTGGCAAAGACAGGGAAAGGCAGCGACAGTGTCTGTCTGCAGATTGATTAATGACGTGTGTACGTGTGTGTATCGATTACTTGTGTGATTGTGTAATTGTGTTTAGTGACGTGTGCTTTGTTTCTGTTTTAGGAAAACGCAGATTCACTTGCTCATGAAGTTTGCATGGCTGTTTACCGTCTGGCTGGGGGGGTCGGAGAGGAGCCGCAGCCTCTGTGTTAGTGCTGTCTGTCACACGCTAAAACACGGACAGTCATGCACGTGCAGGCAGGTGTACCTCTGAGCCAGCCATTTTCATGCTGTAATCTAGCACTACTTTCATCCTGTACTGTGGAATTAAGTTAAGGTGGCCATCTCTACAAACTACCTGACGTCATATGCCTAACAAATCTTTTTCTCTGGAAATTTTTATACAAGGAAAAAGATAATCGCTACGATCATTTATTGAGAATGCTGCAAATTTTGTATTTCAATAGAAAATAAAATTTACCGCTCAGAAAACATTAATGCCTAAATAAATGTGAGTGAGTGAGTGTGTGTCTGTGTCAAACAGACACCACTGGCCCTCTGATTATTGTCTGAAAGACTTACATTTACAGTACCAAAAATAGGTAGGTACCCAAGTTAGTGGTGTTGCCATTTTTGTCCTTATTTCGAGTGATGTATATATATAGATCTGCATGTTTTTTCATTTTCTCGCTATATTTTTCTAACAAATGTTTTTTGCACGTGATAAAAGTTGTGAAAGGTGAAAATGAATGATTGTATCATCGATTGCATGAAGACAGTAATGCTGTGTTTACTGATTTGCAGTTAATAATGGCAGAATATTCTGCTATTATGTTTTACAATGAAATGACAAGAAAAGACAATATATTGCTGAGAATTTTATTTCTGACAGTTTCTTAAGCAAAAGCTGGATTAAGCAAAAAAGATTTTTTTTTTATTCCTTGTTATGCCCCATTGACTTGTACAGGATACCAGTATAATCCCTCTGTGACTGTTTGTAATGTTATTATGTGACGAAGGTCTCTTGGACTCTGGGATCCTTCAAAGGGGGTTACAAGCAAGATTGTCCATGGCTGTCAACACAGGGGTCCCTCGAAGGGGGTTACAAGCAAGATTGTCCATGGCTGGCAACACAGGGGTCCTTCAAAGGGGGTAAAATTTCCATGGATGTCGATTCTGGGGCCTTAGAAGAAAGATCGGTCATGGGCATGAGCCCTTAGGTCCTTCAAAGGGGAATAGAAAGATTGCCATGGACACTGACTCTGGGGTACTTCAAAAAGTAGGTTACAGGAATGAGTGTCCATGGTTGTGGACTCTGGTGTCCTTAAAAGAGGGTTAGAGGAAACCTTGCCCATAGATGTGGACTCTGAGACACTTCAATGGGTGTTAGAAAGTAGCTTTGCTCTCTATTCTTCATCAGAATCATCAGCCGCACCTGAAATGCTAAAGGTTCGCTCTTGGATGTCACTCTGTATGACATCATCTTCTGCCTTAACTGTTCTGAGATAAAGTAAAGATACCAATTAAAACAAATTTACTCATTCATTGTTAGGAATTATGTAAGAAAATATGTATAATTCTCATGAGCTTCGGGGTTTAAATAACAAAAAGATTGCGATACTTTTACCTGATCAGCAATGTCTTCCTCTCTGTCACCTCTACTGCCTGTTCCTTGGAATAGCTCTCGATGGCGCTGGTGTGACCTGTCATTCCCCAGCTGGCATCGGTGCTGCCTCTTATCAGAGACATCCCTCTTACCATGCCCGTCAGACGTATGTCCTCACCTTCTATGAGCTTCCTGTCGAAAGCATGCAGACCATCACCTTTCATTAACAAGTCAAATACCAAATGGCTGTTTCTGGTTATGTTTTTCCAGGGAAACCTTCGGCTCCTTCACTTTGCAGCCATTTTTACCTGTAGGTGACTATTTCTATCTCTAGAGCCATCTTTACATTCAGCAGATCCTGATATTCTCGCATGTGAAGAGCAATTTTCCCCTTGATGGACTTCAGCTCGAGTTTAAGGCTTTCGATCTTCCCCTGTGTGAACAAAGGCAGGGCAGAGATGAACCTCAGGATGCAGTCAAACAGTACATGGCATGACTTGCCAATGCTATCAGAAAGGCCAGAGAAAAAGACAATGAGAACCATTCCCTATGCCGGCTGCCATGGTATTTACGTCCCACAAAGCCTCAACAGCTCACAATCTGCAGTGGGATTGCCCTATTGGGAAGTGGTTTGCTTGGCACTATTTATACTCTATGCTTTTGTGTGTATAGTACTTCTGATGAGAGTATTTTCCCTACAACTATCTTGCACTAGTTGCTGACCAATCACGGAAAGCACAGCCTAGCAGCACTTGTAACTAAGTTCCTTGACAGCTGCATACCGCCTGCCTTGCTGATGCATCAATATTTAAACATGTAAGAACACGCAGACTGTAGGTTGTCGTTTGCAGAATGACCTGTAGTTCCTCCAGCTCTTTCTTGTGCCTCTCCTGAGTCTCCCGGATTTTCACTTTCAGAGCCTCGTTCCTGGTCTTCAGAGCATCTAATTCGCGCTCTTTACTCTGAATCTGTACAAAGCAGCATGTTCAAGCTGTAAGTTCCGCACCCAAATCATAGCTGAATTCATCATAGGTGTTATCCTTATTTTGGACATATATACATACACAATATAATGACTTCAAAATTATTTTTTTCATTTATGTTTTGATTTCACCATGAACCAATTGGCCAGAAATGATGGTAGCATATAGAGCTCATTGCTCTGGAAAGCTGAGGTACTCACATCTTTTTTCATTTCTGAAATCTCTCCTCTTACGTTTCGGACTTTTTCCACATGTTTACTAGACGCATTATTTAAGTCTTCGAATTTCGCTTTATACCAAGCATCCATCTCCTGGAAACACAAAAAAACTAGATCATGTGAGTCATTGTGTCGCCTTTCAGACCTCCCGCGTGCATCCACACAATCTGGATTGCTCATTTCTGCGGGTTACCTGTAAATTCTTTGCAGCAATGTCGTCATACTGAGACTGGATTTGTTTAAGGGCAGAAGCTAAGTCGGGGAGGGAGAAGGCCACCTCCACTTTGGCAACTGCGCTGAAAATCTGTTGCATTAATTCCTCGATTTCCTGGTAGGGAAAAAGCATAAATAATTGAGCGGGTTACGTTTGATGCTAAAATAGCCAGCGAAGGTGTACGTCAATCTGCATCAGGAAACCCAACATACCTCTTTATGCACCCTGTTCAGAAATTCAACTTCCACCTGCAGGTTCTCAAGCTGTTTTTCCAGGCTGATACGAGCAGAGGTAGCTGTGTCCACATCCTGGATGCCGAAGAGGACACAAACATGCGCATGGGTCAGAGAGTCTCCATACCTTGTTTCATTGCAGGGCAGTCAGCAAGGGCCCTCACCGGCCGAAAGGCTTCAATCTCCAACTCCGCCTTCTTCCGAGCTTCTGCTGCATCCTCGTATTTGACTTTGAGCATCTCAAGCTGGGACGCCATGGCACTTTTTGCAGTGTGAGCGAGGTCCTATCGGGCCAACCAGGGTAGAAGAATAAAGATGTATTACAGACAGGGATGGGGATCGCAGGGGATTTTGTCCCCAACTGAAGGCTGTTTGGGGGGGGGGGGGGGGGGGGGGGGGGGGGGGGGGGGGGGGGGGGGGGGGG
>JAODUD010000039.1:17444882-17455879 GCA_026784285.1 Stomatorhinus walkeri | reverse complement strand
CTGTCCCTAACCTATTCAAAACATATCATTGGCTAATAATATGGTTGGCCCCTCTGCATAAATTATGGCACCCCCCACCTTAAAAAGAATCCTAGAATTGCCTCGATTACAAACCAAAATTTAACCATTTAACACAGAGGCTTTTGCCGATGGGCTGCTCTCGATTACGGAAAATGGCCCCTGGCGTTTAAGCTACGATGTAGCATTGAGCTGTAACGTGAATATGGCGTTGGCTTGACGAGTCCCACCCGCTGAGCTTTCATCTGCTCAGCGACCCTCCGTAGCTCCCTCAGCTGCTCCTCGTAGAGGCCCCGCAGCCCCGACGGCTTGACGAACCGCTTCTCCAGCTCCCTGATCTCCGTCTCCAGCAGCTTGTTGTCCTGCTCCAGGGTGCGAACCTTTCATATGACAGGAACACAGGACATAAATGACCCTTTACCTCTTTGGAATCACAGGGTATGTGCACATATGGAACTATTGGGGATGCTATGACTATGGTAATTGGCCCTATGCAGCAGCAAAATGATTTAGCACAGATGCTAAAGAGGCAGTCGCACTTTTTCGATGTAGGCCGCCAGCCTGTCGTTCAGCACCACCATCTCCTGCCGCTCGCCACTCCGCGTGTTGAGGAACTCCTGGTTCTCCGCAGTGGCTGCGTCCAGGTCAAAGCCGGAGGCCATGTAGGCGCTGACACAGAGCGCGCTCGTGCTAATGCTGTAGAGGCATATCTTTCTCAGCATATGACATCAGCATGGGCTCAGACTGAGCAACTTGCAACTGCATTAATGAGAGAAAAGCCTATTTTTATAACATGGGAAAATCATTGAAGAGTCAGTTGTTGAATGGATTTTAAAATACTTTAGCAACTAGCATCAACTATATATCTATCCACTTCTGCTAGCTAATGGCTCTTGGCAACAACTGTGAAACATGTCATACCAAACGAATAAGGATTAATGAGTAAATAGACGCCAGATTCAATTTGGAAATTATCCCGACGACGCTACACACGTAGTAAATTCAAGGTCTCCTGAGCTTGAACAGGTCAGCCAGCAGAAGTGCTTACAAAATGAACCCATATTTTGGTTGGATGCAGAGTATAGACTGTCTTCGCCATTGCCCCACTCTCAGTCTAATAGTTTGTCACCCCAGATGGTATGATACTTACACAAATATAAAGCACGATTTGCATATTGACACCATATAGATCCTTATCTAGAGTTGGTCCAACCCTTTTTTTTTTTCTAAGCAAAATTTTAGTAACCTATATTATTATTAAGCCGTATTGATTCATTTGTCATCTTCCTCCCCACCCTGTCAGCTGATAAGATGGGGGTCCCCTGGTGGACATTTACCCCTAAGCAGTTGCTTAGCCCACTTATGCCTCAGGCTGGTCCTATCCATAGATATGTTTCCCAGATGCTCCTGTTAGCGACATACATAGTTGGAACTGTTCCGTTCAATGGTTCCAACTATGTAAGTTGCTAACATTGCTAGAAACTATGCTTATGGGATATTTAAATATATAATATATCAATAGAAAGATGTATATAATATATTAATGTCTTAGCACATGTTCAGCCTGGTGGGAGGAGAGAAGCAGATCGTCCTCCACTCTGATTCTCAACTCTCATGGGCTTCATGTCCTACCTGGCCCTGAGGGGCGAGCGTGTGCCAGAGAATGCCCTCTTCCCCACGCTCTCTACACGCATGCTGGACGCCATGGCGCTGGCTGAGCGATGCCGGCGGGTCGGGGATGGACTCGCGACACGCAGGAGGCTGGGCGAGCCATCCTCAAAGTGCCGGCGGTAGGATGAGATCCGCTCTGGACTCTGGCTCATGGTTGGAGGCCTGCAGTGGATATTCAGTGCTGGATGTGGAGAGGGTGACTTGGAGATCTGCTCTCAGCTGAATGAGGATTGAGATGCTCAGCTTGCTCTTATAGCACCACTCAGCCCTGCCCAAAGGATGCAGTGACCCTTCAGGAATGTGAAGCCTCCATACTACAGCCAGTCAAACCTTCCTCTCAACTATCTGACAAAGTCTTATGAGGTGTTTACCATGGTAAAAATAACAGGGATTGTGCTTAGGCGCTGGGATTCCATCAGGCATGGTGTTCCTGCAAAGATCTCAGGCTGTCAGACTCCCCTCCTGCTAAGGTCCTCTGCTCTGTAAGCGTTACATTTCAGGGGATGGCATTGTGGATGACCTGAGGTTTGGATTGATGTTCTTGGCCACAGAAAGACAGATACATAATTGAAATTGTTGAGCTCTGTATCAAGAGACAAATGAATAGCTTTCACCCATCCACCGGGACCACACCAGGAGTAAAAATCAGCATTTGGTCGTGGGGTCTTTGGAGTCTCCCTCAATGATTTTTTGCTTGGTGGGGTGGATCTACCACAATAAAATTTGCTGGCTCACAAACCCATCAACCCACTGGGATAATGCCCAGAATGTCATATGGCCACCCAGACCTACCATCCACCCTTTCCTACATCCTAACTAGCCATTTATCCATTACACGGTCATTACATGAGCGCCCAGAGTCTATTCTAAGCAGCACAGGGCACAAGGCAGGGGTGTACGCAGAATCGGGTGAGAGTCCATTGCAGGGCACATGCACCATATGCAATTAAGAGATTCCAGTTCACCTAAGTGCATATGTTTGCACTGTGGGAGGAAATTTGGAAAGTTGTGAGACAACTGTCTTAGCTGATGGTCCGATCTGTTACTGCATCCACACCTTTTGCACTTATATGTAATATATGGGGTTGCCAACTCTCACACATGTGGCGTGGCACCCACACTTACTGACTCACGCTCACATAAGAAATATTATGGCAAATTTATATTATTCCATTATGAAACTAAAATTATCTGCATCAAAAACAATGGAGTAGTTTGCAAAACCTACAGACTATTTATATAAACTGTTATATACATGTAAAATGAGTCTGCAGACACCAGACAAGATGGTGACACTAAATATACATTAAAGTTAATGTATGACTTCAGGACATACAGTATATGCATATTATATAGTAAATTCAAAACTAGGCATTTCTATATCTTTATGTTGAGTTGTCACTGTGGATAGTGATCACGAATAAAACATTTTCATTAAAAGTCTATGTGGCGCCGGATAATTTAACAATTGAAATCTTTTAAGCCGATGCATTGAAGAGGGTCAGATAATCACAGAGTTTTGCATGGAGCTCATATCTCACTGGCGTGAATGGATCTTTCATGTATGTAATGATATGCCAGTGATACTGGGAGGAAAGGCTAATAGGTTAATTCACAATTTGTTATGGAAAGGAGACAGTAAAGAGATTAAACTTAAAAACAAGGACCCTTGAATATACAAATATAACAGACATATTTCAAGTACATAAAGAGCTGGTTAAAAAGGCATTTTAACGTATATTTGACTTTAAAGCGACGAGAATGCATTAACGCGGAACTATTTTCATAGGGGCGCGTTACGCACCTCCGTCGGAGACTGTTTAATGCTGCACAGCGCGTCAGCTGCTTACAGAGTCACCACGGTTACTGTGATATCTACAGAAATAAACCATATTTATCAACATTTACTACCTCAAACCTGCGGTCATGGCGGGGAACTTCTGGCAAAGCTCGCATTAGTAAGTAATTAAGCAAAATGCTCTTAAAGGCTGCTTTCTTCGCTGAGTATTTTCTTCGTTATGGGGCCTGGCTGTATGTGGATGAAGGAAACTCCTCGGCTAGAGAACTAAGAAAAATATATAAAAGATAAAGGTGTGTCTTCACCATTTCGGACACGATAAGTGTCCTTAAGTGACGCACCTGGGGACTGATAATTAGGAAATGTCTAGTAATATGAGTAGACCTCGTTTTCTAGCCGAGTATTTATATGTATGTGTATATTACATTTACGAAAGTTATATTTGCAGTGATAGTTTTAAGAAACTAAACGTCTGACTAAATAGGGAGAACCCGTTTAATGAGTTGAGGTCGAAACGTGACCACTTTATTTATTGTCATGTATTGTCTGTGTACTTGTTAGACATTATTTGCAGTTTATTTCTGCGGTATCATGTCGCAGCTCCGTGAGGAAAAACAGATGTTCCATTTTAGTAGACAGGCGCTTTGTCTGTTTTTATGTAGAGCCTTGAATCGGTGAAATATACCGGTTATGAAGTTTTAGTTGTTATTGAGCTTGGTGCACTTATGGGTTGATACTTAATTTTTTTCCTAGTATATTTGAAAATACACAAGTCTCCTTTGAGGAGAAGAAAAACAGACATCGGCTTCCTATGAAGGACTCTCAGAACACCCAAAATTATGTTACGGTGTCCTCTGCAGAATAAGCATTAATGGGATTTTAGCTGGTCTGGGACTCATTTAGTTTGCCAGCTGACACTTTTCACAGCTTTGACTATCATGGTCTCCTGCTGCCAGTCTTCAGTGGGTACTAGACAAACAAGACTTGATGAAGGAACGACAAAAGGACCTGAAGTTTCTGACGGAGGAAGAGTACTGGAAACTACAAATTTTCTTCGCTAATGGTAGGGGAATGAGCCATGGCTACGTGTGTGGGCTGTGCTCAGTGCTTTGGGTATGAGTCTGACCCATCTGATGCACTGTGTGATCTCTCATCCCTGAATAGTAATCCAGGCCCTTGGAGAACACCTAAAGCTCAGGCAACAGGTCATTGCGACAGCAACTGTGTACTTCAAGCGCTTCTACGCCAGGTGAGCAGCAGCACTGTGCCGCAAACTGCAGGCAGTACAGCCATTTGGCAGTCCATGGAAGTAATCCCTTGTCCTTGTAACTTAAGGTACTCTCTGAAGAGTATCGATCCTGTTCTCATGGCACCCACCTGTGTGTTCTTGGCCTCTAAAGTGGAGGTGAGCGAACAGCAGCTCTTATTCTCCTCTGCAGTGTTACATCGGCCTGGATGTAAAACTGAAACCTGCTGCCTAATTTTCTCTCTGACCTCCAGGAATTTGGTGTTGTTTCAAACACCCGGCTGATCTCTGCAGCTACGTCCGTGTGTAAGTGGCAACCAGTGCATTATTAAAGCTGGCCTAGAATGTTCTTGAATAGATCACAGAGAGAAATCCAGTGTGATGTCACGTTGCAAACTATAGTCATTAGAGTAATTACAGTGGCCCTCTTGCACTTATTTGCAGTGTTTGTAAGACTCAACCGCCATATCAGTTTGCAAAAAAATTCAGCCGATATTAAGGTTCCACAAATTTGTCATCGGAGGAAATTCTGAGAAATTGTGTAGAATTTACCGTGCCCAGCCTGGGATTATTCATAAATCTAACAGCTCAGTCTAAGCTGGAGCTGTGGCAGAATGGATGTCACTAAAACAACAAGAAAACAATCTATTCAAACATATGGATTCTCGACCTTTCCTACACTGAACAACAGAATGGGGGAGGGGCATGATGTAGTACAATTAACTGTACAAAAGTGAGAAACAAAAGGTATCCATGTTATACCACCGAAAAAGGGGGATTGACACAACCACTGAACAGTGCAAATCGAATATGCAATAATAAAGTGACCCAAATCCAGAATGCCTAGCCAAACACAGTCTGCATTCGTGCTCGTCTTTCTGTGAGAAAGGTACCTTTTTAAGTAGAACGTCGTACTTCAAATGTCCTCTTGTTTGACAGTTCAATACTGAGAGATCACTATTTAGTTATAAGGTAAAGAGTACGTTTAGAAAGTGGCATCTTATGTCTCAATTCTCTCAAATTGAGTCATATTAGTCAGTAAAGCATTTCATTAAACCTGCTGTTGTGTGATTTTTGACCATAAAAATATTCCCAATATAATTGGAATTTTTAGCTCTTTGAATATTTGTGTTGATGAAGAAAAATGTAGTATTGTTCTACTGGTAGAACAATACTACATAATATTAGAACAATAACTCCTGGTAGTTATTATTGCTAAAAATGTTCCCCTTTGGATATATAAATAAATTTCTCTGTATTTTTGTTTTTCCCCCAGTGAAAACTAGATTTTCCTATGCCTTCCCGAAAGAGTTCCCCTACCGTATGAACCATGTGAGTGTCACTTTGCCCTGCGCCGGATGAGGAATGCCTTCTCCCCTTTGTGAGATCAGCTGACGTACGCCTGTTGGCATGGCATGTGAGATCCACTCAGATGCTCTGTTCCTCAGCTGATGTTCACGCTGCTGTGGGAAGTTCTCAGAGCCATGGGAGATCATTTCTGAGCCAGCTTAGCATCTCACACTGGCTCTACTCATATTTGAGGCTATTTGCTAAGAGGTTTTTGATGGCAGTGTTGGCAGATAAAGGCAGAGGTCACTTTTAAAATAGAGTTGTTGGTCGATGCTCTTAGGATGCCCGGGAGAGCTGGGCTAACGCTACATTCGTTAATGTTTAGTGATATCGAATTTGCTGATAAAACCAGCCTTTCAGCTACAAATTCCTTCTTTTAAAGATGCTATGCCTAGCTGTCCATTTGCTTTTTCTTCGTAGATACTGGAGTGTGAATTCTACCTGCTGGAGCTCATGGTGAGTTGGCAGCTGTGGGATTGAGGAAACACCTGCGTACAGCTGTGATGTCAGCTTCCTCTCAGTCCGGCACGGGATACAGGGATTGTGATGTCAGCTTCCTCTCAGTCCGGCACGGGATACAGGGATTGTGATGTCCGCTTCCTCTCAGTCCGGCACGGGATACAGGGATTGTGATGTCAGCTTCCTCTCAGTCCGGCATGGGATACAGGGATTGTGATGTCAGCTTCCTCTCAGTCCGGCACGGGATACAGGGATTGTGATGTCAGCTTCCTCTCAGTCTGGCACGGGATACAGGGATTGTGGGGCTTGATGTTGAATCATAGGGATTTCTGCTTTTGACAGTGCATGGTTAACCTGCTCATTAGACTCAGGGGTGACGTATGGCTCAGTTGGTTTGGGTGCGATGTGTCTGGTTGGACAGGTCGCTGATTCAAATTCCAGGCCTGGCAGAGCGATTTCATCACTAGGCTGTTGAGCAAAGCTTTTCACCCCTAATTGCTCAAAAGATAAAGGCATCTGCTAAATAATGTGGGGGTGCCAGGTGCTTGGTCTTTGAGGGGACATCTTCGATGGCTTCAGGTTCCTCTCTCTCTTTCAGGACTGCTGTCTGATCGTGTACCACCCCTACAGACCGCTGCTGCAGTATGTCCAAGACATGGGTCAGGAAGACATGCTCTTGCCTCTGGCATGGTAAGGTTTGCTGGCTTGTCTCCTCCTGGGTGGTGCTTTGATTGCTTGTTAATATGGCTGTTCTTTCTCTCCAGGAGAATCGTGAATGACACCTACAGGACAGACCTCTGCCTGCTCTATCCACCCTTTATGATCGCACTAGGTAACTGGGAATGGTGGTTGCCACTTAGCTATAATTATCGGTCTTCTCCCTCCTTCCGTTTGTGTTGTACATGTCCGGTCAGCCCCAGGGGATCTTCTCACTTTGTTCTCTCTCCAGCTTGCCTTCACGTGGCTTGTGTCGTACAGCAGAAAGATGCAAGGCAGTGGTTCGCAGAGCTCTCTGTCGACATGGAAAAGGTCAGGGGGTCAAGCTTGTACATTCGTACTTAGAAAGTTGCCGCCACGTTTGCCAGGAGTAACCTTCACGCCCATGAACAGATCCTGGAAGTTATCAGAGTTATCCTGAAGCTATACGACCAGTGGAAGAACTTCGATGACCGGAAGGAGATGGCCGCCGTTCTCAACAAGATGCCGAAACCGAAGCCCCCACCCAACAGGTGGGCCGAGAGTCTGTCGCCACTGGTGTTTCCTCCCCGACGTCTCTAAATTATTCACGTGCCCTGATAGTGCCTGCAATTCTAAGTAGTACATAATTTATGAGCACACTATTAATAAAGGGCAGGATCATAGCTGTTAGCAAGCTTCATACATCCATAAGGAAATTTCAGGATGTCCCGCTCTGTTATTCTTTGCCCTTGGATCCTGCATATCAGAGAACTTGGATTCCATTTTAGGCTGTTTAAAATTGCTCCGTGTGTCTGCTTCTTATGGGTTTTTTCTCCCCCCTCCCAGTGAGAACGACCAGGGATCCAACGGCAACCAGAACTCCTCGTACAGCCAATCATAAGTGATGTGCGAGTCAATTGGCTGAGACACCAGGAACGGAGCCTGAGGAAGCCCGATGGGGCTCCCTGTCATTCCACGTACATGTTCAGTCACCTGTAGGGTCCTTAGGTGTTGTGTGTCACCTGCTCATGGCCTTTCCTTGGTAAAGGAGAAGATATGGCTTGTCGAAGACCCAAATTAAATGTTGTGATGTAGCCAGTTAGCAGGTTGGGGAGTGGGGGGTAATATTAGATTAGGATGATCCTGGCATCCTTGAAATAGCCCTCTGGGCAGTTATACAGTGTGTGTGTGTTTGAGTGTGTGAGGAGAGAGCGTGAGAGTGAATGAATGGGCCGTTTTCTGTGATTAGACAGACCATGTCAGAGGGTCATACCTCAGGGACAGACAAAAGTTTTGTCCACAGTCTGTGAGGACATCAGCTGACCAGTCCCCCTTCCTTCAGCAGATCGGCATTGCCACCCTTGTGAATTCCTGTGGTACAAACTTCATTCAGAGGTTTATTTACTGTTAGCATACCTAGTGTATTCCTCGGTCTGTACATGTCTTCGTTAATCTTTAAATCTTTAACTCTGCCCAGCGGTGTTGACTTGCCACACGAATCATGAAACTGATAATTACGTGCTGCATTCAAGCACCGTTTACCGTCATGGTTTTCAGCGGTCTTGTAGTTTGCGAGAAATGTATTTTTAGATGAAGAAAATACTGTAATAGAAGCTCAATGAGACTTGTAGATAGTCATGTTTTCTAGTCAGGGAACGGGGGGCAACGTTCAGAGGAACAAGACGTCTGATCGTGATCTCGGAACGCCCCGGCCCACTCCACCTCCTACACCTTGGACCAGCCGGGTAATCTGCTGTTTGGAAAGGGGATGTCTGTACTCACTGCTGGCTCTGATTCAGGAAGCCCGAGTGAAGTCCATCTGTATTAACTCTGGGTCCAGATAGATCCTCTGCAACAATGTGAGAATGCAGAGCATTGTCCAGTTTGACAGATTTCTCACTGGTAAGGGGAGGGGGGTGTTGTGGTGTCATTCCAAAGTATAATGTCCTTCTCTACACACACCTGAAGGCCAAAGGTCCAGCCAAGAGCTGCTCCTTCCTGCCTGTGTTGAACCGTCACTGTTCTTTGTTGTATATTTTTGTGAGATAAATGTGAACGTTGATTGACTCAATTGAAGCTTCTTTAGGTTTTGTGATGTTTAATGGTGCTTGACTGCCTTAAGGATATCAAAATGCTGACTCTTAAATGCAAAAAAAAAAAAACAAACAAAAAAACTCTTGATGACAGATGACCTGTGACCCTGCCAGTGGCGGGTTAGTTTGTGGTGGAGGTGGCAGTAAACTTGACAAGAATGGTGGCATAGAAGATCCCTTCAATGTATTGGGACTATTTTGTACTTATCACTTCGTCAAGCCAGCCTTTGCAGGCTTTCTTAAAAGTTTTGTTTTAGTTTTTAGTTCCTGCTTTTAACGATGAATGTGCTTGGATATTTGACCACTCTTTCCCAAACGTTTAATTTAATTTGTGCTCTTGTACCAAGTGCCAATTACAACATTAACCATTATGAGTCTCTTCCCATTCATGGTAATAAAATAAATATTGTCATTATAAGAAGTTTCATGTATTAGTGTACAGTTTCTCAGTCCTTTTCATTAATGCATCTGTACATCTGCCTTGCAATAGCTCAAGTTACTTTCAGATTAAGTTCCATGCAATCTGGTGAGTTTGCTTAGGGCATATGAGAATATTTAATATTAGGTGGAACACAATTTATATTTAAAGGTTTAATTTTTGGTGGTGGTGTGGGAGTGGGTCAAGGCAAATTCAGTATTGGCGTACAAGTCCCCACCCTTGGGTGTACTATGGTATATGATATTAAGTAGAGGAAGTAGAGGTACAATGACACACAATGTGTGATTTTGGGACCCCAGTGAAGCAAAACTCCACGTGTATTCCTATGGGGTTGTGGGTAACTCAGTGGGTTTGGTATCTGGCCAGAATGTTTTGGTTTTGAGTCCCATGGTCAGCAGAGTAACGATTTGTCCGTAGGGCCCTTGAAAAAGCATTTGGACTGATTGCACTCTGTCATTGCTGTGCTGATTCCATCAGTTCAGTACCGGTTCATTTAGGTATATAATGGTCTCCCAAACGTTTCAGCCCAGGACCCCCAAAATAACAGTGCTGGGGTCAGGGGTATCCTACTGTGGATCAAGTGTTTGCAGTTACAGTTACAAATTATTAAAACATGCTCTGGAAATCATCACGTGGCCCGCATTTTGGAAATCCCTGAGGTCAATCAGTGAGTCAGTGGGTGTTTCTGAATATGCATACCTTACCGTACTAGTGTTTAACCTCATCTTCCGCTGCCTAAGACCAGTTCCAATACTCAAGAACAGGAGTACAGAGGACGGTAAAAATCGCCAGATGTCGTTCTTGTCCCACCACAAATATCAAGAATACAGCAGTTGCATCCCCGTCGAACAAAACCAAGCCCATGATTCATTGTGTTCTTGGACAGCAATTTAGCATGACCGGTCTTGCCAAGACCACAAGTACGATCTTTGTGTTTTTGGTAATGAGAAATATTCAGGGAATCAGAGACGTAGACCATGTAGTTGTCACTTGCGACAGCCCCCTTTTGAGTGTATTTTTAAATGTTGGATATGTTGAGTTTTTATGGGTGTAATAAACGCATTTATTATTAATAATAATAATAATAATTTATAAAGATTCCAGTTAAGTTTAAAGGATATTCAAACAGAATGGGAAATAGTACACTCGTTATAATGCGTTATTCTTAATACATTATTATATTTGCAGATTTGTGCATCTCCATCCTCTGAACGACTGTTTTTCCTCAGCCCCTGAAGTCGTGCT
>JAODUD010000039.1:17407488-17427042 GCA_026784285.1 Stomatorhinus walkeri | reverse complement strand
GGGGGGGGCAGCACTTTACAAGGGACCCATGTTTCCTGAAAGAAGCAGCACAACCCAGAGGTCCAAAGTGACGATTTATCAGGGAGCCTAAAATTTCTAGCTACATCCCTGGTTATGATACTGAAAAATCTACTAGTCTAGAATCCCAGATTATCGTACCACTTATGTCGGTAGCATAAGGTAATAAAGTACACATAATATACTGAATTATAATTATCCATCCATCCATTCATCCATCTATTTTATCCTATGCAGGCTGGGGGAGGGGGGGTCCAGAGCCTATTCCAGAAGTTATGTCATACGAAGGACCAGCCCATTTTCATTCTGAGCACATGCTTTCTGAACACTTGCTGTACACGTTTCATTCTTTGGTCCCATTGTTATCTAAGACACCAACGATAGCATTTACGTTTACAGCTACCCCAAACACATGCTAATGACTAACAGACGTTTGTGGAAACCATGGAGAGACTGTAAAACCTTTCGAAAACACAAGACGATTGGTACCGCAGTAGGGCCTGAGTAGACTTTCATAAAGTTGCTCGGTAGATGGCGCCAAATGAGTGCTTTATTTAAAAAGCTTACGGCTTTGAAATGTAATTGGAGATTTACGCCAAACACGAATAAAACATTCCTAAATAATAATGAAACAGCACTCTGTGTTATTTATGGTGAACTATCAGCATCCTATTTTGCTCATTTGTGTTCAGTAGAAAGTCTGCAGCTACCATCAAGGCTCGTCAGTACCTCGTGTGAGCCCTCATTAGTTGCTTTTATGGTTCTTCACGCACAGCGTGAAAGGGAAAGATAGTGACTGTGGACCAGAGATTTGCCTGGAAAATAACAGATCATTATCAACAACAGCTATATATCCATCAAGGAACAGGTAGCAGTGAGCTGGATCACAAATTCAAACAGTAACTTATTTATGCAGCAAAATGGATTACACAGAGGTTATATGCACATCTTTTGGAGTAAAGCCAAAACGCCCCACATTAAAATTCCCTCTACATGGTAGTTGCTTATGATCATAATATGTGGGGACACCACTTCAGCTTCTTTCCCTCTGAAGCCTCACGTACTACAGCTGCCAAGTAGATATTAGGGCCGGGCGTACTGTTAATAAAGCAGCATGCACTATTACTGCAGTAGGTACTCATACTAAGCCAGTGTGTATTGATACTGCAGTATGTAGGCTACTAATACTGAAATAAGGCAGTGGGCACTGACACTGCAGTACGTACTGATATTTAACCAATATGTACTGATATTAAGGCAGTATGTAGTAACACCGAAGCATGTACAGGTATTATGTGCTTACCAATGCTAAGACGTTGTGCATTCCAGAAAGCAGTGCTAGCAGTGGAGAAAAACAGGTGCTGGCACTCCCTTTGTTATTCAGTACTAAGAGGTACTAAGAGGTGACAACGCTCTGAAGATAAAAACGACGAGGTATTAGTACTACCTGCCGGCGAGTAGCGGCCCCCTTCGAGCACTGCGGATACGGACCATGACTGTGTATCCTGCATTGGCTTTCCTATACGGTAGTACCCGAAACAGTCTACTTTGTGTGTAGTTTGTATAATGTAATCTCTTAGATCATGCATAAGTAGCGACTCCATAACCTCCTAGACAGCGTGGGGGGGGGGGGGGGGGCAAACCCGTTCCAAGTCAGAAATGTATTAAGGAGCGAGAATATTTAAATCTTTACTTTGCTATTCCGCGCATAACGCTTTTCCACTAGTAAATGCATCCACCGTCAAAGCCTTTATATCGCTTTTCTGTGCATTGGGTGAGGGTTCTGTTTTTTTTTGCTTATATTGCTTATATATCAAAATAACTACTGAACGCTGTTTCTAGAATTAATTTCAATAGCATTAACTTTATGGCTCTTAAGGTGTATGAACTGTCGAGACGTGCGGAGGGTTTTAAGTACTTTATATACTGTTTAAGAGTCGTCTACGCATGACACATTACAGCATATTTGAGCGAGATTATGAGAATATTGCAAACAAAAAATGTAATATCCAAATAATTATGCCAATTACACAGGCCTTTCAGGTGACTTTACATAGCCATTAATCTGTCATGAATTGTCGTATAAACTGATTTAACATTTTATGCCACGTTACGCTGCTATACTATCTACTCTTAATTATATTACATATTTCTCTGTTATACACCTTCATTGGTCTTTGCGATTTACAAATTCTCAGAAACAGAAATATTTTGTGTTTACAAAAATTGATCCATAACATTTTGCCGACCAACCTATCTTCTAAGTAAAACGTTTTGGTTCTAAACACGAATGTTTTTATTTTCCCCTCGCCGGTAAAGTATATAGGTTTATGTATACAATGACTTGTAGGTCACATTTTAAAATAATGATATTTTTAACAATTGCGAGAGTATTCGTTGACTTACATCGATATAATTTGTCTCGTAGTAGGAATAATATTATAACATTGCTTAATATTTGTTACGGAACATTTTGGTGGAGTTTATATTCTATCGGAGTTTAAACTATTTGCAGAACTACACAATGCCTAACGTTTTATACTCGTCGGGATATTTATGAATTTTCAAATACAGCTTAGGCATGAGCGTCCGTCGCGAAACTCCATGTCGCCTGGGCCGTGACGTGGCCTCACCACGCGCCTTAAGCACAGACCCCGTGCCAGTCCCATGCGCCTTATTCCCACTATTTGTCACTGAGCCTTGGGGTGTTGGGTGCTGTCGCTAAAACACAGATTAAATTGTCATCCAGACGGCTGGTGAGCTAAAGAAGAAACAAGTTCATGGATCATTCTTGACATGATGCACCTTCATTGGCACAATTGAAGTACACTCTTTTTTAATTTCGGATGTACCCGATTTAGCAACAATATTCCATATTATTAATCGGAAATTATAACAGGATTTACGCACCCACATCTAAGCTATCTTCTGCTATATACATCATTGGTGAGCTGCTGTAAAATAGGCAAATATCACATGACTCGTGAACATATGAATGACAGCGGTTTCCTTTTAACACTAAGTAAATTCCATTCAGAAAAATCAAAATTTACTCTGTAAAATATATACGATAAATCATCTTAATTCTGTCTCTTAATATGCAGCGATACAAAAATGTGGCAATACAATATTATTGCTATTTGCATCATTATAAAAGTGCTAGAGACAGCTTGAATGATATTGCATTTAAAACAACAAATTAACGTTACGAGGCAACGGGGCACATTCATATGAAATTTAGCCATCGACCAAACTCAGAATGGTATTCCACATCCAGGTTCAGCAATGCAAACATCACATCACCATAGCCCAAATAAATAAATAAAAACATACGTTTGATCTCGAATGATAAAGAAAAGAAACGTGCATGGTTTAATTACTGGAGTGTTTTCTTAAATTGTGCAGCTCTTATATTGTGTAGGCAATAATGATGGTAACTGAATCAATTCACTTATAATGTAGATATACTGAACAAAGACAGAACCTTAAAAAATGAAATCGTTCAGATATTTAAGATTTCAGTAGACATAAAAGAAATAACTGGTATCACAGTGATAAAAGTTGTGTGTGTGTGTGTGTATAATTCTTTAGAATTACTTAAGTGAAACGCCACCCAATAGTAATAAAACGAACTGAAAAATAATTTTAAGCTTGACAGTGGCTTTCAGCGTCAGTACATCCCAGTAGTAGTTTTAAATAAATTACATTCCCGTTCTTATAAAAGTAATGCTGGTCATGTTTGTCCCGCTATAGGATCACTAACATTTGGGGTCTCTAAATATTGACAACAGTAATTGCAGCAAGAACACCAACAACAGCAGCAACAACAATATAATAATAATAATAATAATAATAATAATAATAATAATAATAATAACCGTCAAAAGCACAGGCAAAGAAATATATTGCTTTCAACTATTAACTGATCAAATAAAATGCATTTCAATGTCAATTTTCCTTTATTAAAGGAATTATACGAAAATGTACACATATACAAATTCCAAAAAAACTGCAGTAGTACAGTGCCCTTGTATGAGAACTGATAAAGGCTCGTTTCTGTTTACCTTTTATATCCGTGCTGCCGTTTCTTTTTGCAAACTTTCATTCTAAACATTTTTTCCGTGTTTCCTCGTCGGCTGAATTCATGTCCTTGGAACATGGAAATTTAATGTCAACATTGTACGCGTTCAAGCCAAAATATTTTTTCGCATCTAACGAAAACTGTAGGCTAAAACAAAACAGCAGTACAGGCGATACATTTTGATGCGTACAGCAAGCATAACATTGCGTAAAAGTCGCTGTAAATGAAAACACAATGTATTAAAACCTAATATAAAATTATGTTAAACAATTTAGGTAAAAAAATAATTGCAGTCAATTAAATATGTTTTACAGTATTGTAAAAAATCTCTTCAAGAGAAAGAGCCTCGATGAGACGAAAACAACGTCATGAATTTGCTGAAAATGTACAATATTTACAAACGCGGCTCCAAATCTCCACAGACTGCGCCAGCTCGCGCCTGAACGTGGGGACAGTGGGGAAGCTGGCGTGTGGCTGCGAGCTTCTCTTTGGGACTCTTTGTTTCACTGTGTGCGACACTGGCTGCGAGGACACATCTGAGCAATTACGGCCAATTAAGGGACGCGACTCGTCAGATAAAGTCTTATGGTTACATGTCATCTTAATAATAATAATAATAATAATAATAATAATAATACATCTGAAAAGATCAATTGGATCATGACTGTCAGGTGAGATCATTCCAAACGCCCGGACCAGGCAATGCTCAACCCCAGCCGCTTTTCCTGAAAGCGTAAAGATGGCGTTTACGTGGTAAATGCCGCTGTTGTTGCACCCCGCACAACACGGGATAAGAGCTCGGTAAGTAAAGCGAGCTGCCAAGAGCATCTGTGCGCATACTGCAAAAGAACACTGAGCTGAACTGAGAAAACGCATAGCGAAGCACAAAGGGCAGGTATATTTCGCATACGCCAGTAACAACAGGGCCATAGTGTCACAGTGTTGGGAATCTTCACAGGACATTTTCTCTCATAGTTCTTGAAGCAAAGTCTTCCTCTGCGCGGCTGATATTCTAGAGATTTTTTACTGCAAGGCATAGTTGTTCCCCTTGATGATCAGACATTACCATATCATTCTCTGTAGTACTGGGCAGTCCACATCTTGGATCAGTAGAGGGACAAAACAACATAATACAAATGTACCAATTGTTCATATTTTTTCATTGCACCGGCGTTTGGACTCCGTGGTGGGGCGGCGTGTCTCCATAAACATCCTCGCTCGCTCCCAGCGCTCCTCCGGGAGGCGTCATCCGTTTTTCTTTCTGGCGTCTGTTACAAAACCAAACCCTTACAACCTCCTTTTCCAGCTGTAGGCTGTCCGCGAGTGAAGTAATCTCCGACGCCCCGGGCTTTGGGCACTTAAGGAAATGGCTCTCTAGAGCCCCTTTGACGCTTACCTCTATAGAGGTCCGCTTTTTCCTCTTCCTCCCCTGTGCGGCTATCTTGTCCAAGCTAGTCGGACTCCCCGATGTGGAATCCGCCTCTTCTAACCACTTGTTCAACAAAGGTTTGAGTTTGCACATGTTTTTAAAGCTAAGCTGCAGAGCCTCGAACCTGCAGATCGTAGTCTGAGAAAAGACATTTCCATACAGGGTTCCCAGGGCCAGTCCGACGTCGGCTTGCGTGAATCCCAGCTTGATTCGGCGCTGTTTAAATTGCTTAGCAAACTGCTCCAAGTCATCCGAGGTCGGTGTGTCCTCGTCTGAGTGATCGTGATGGCTCTGGTGCTGGGACGACTGGCGGCCGGGATCGCTGAGGTGGGGGCTGTGGTGGTCTTCCTGGGCATCTCTCAGTGCGTGATGGTGCATACCCTGTCCGCCGCTCGGAATCAGACCGTTCACGGTGAAACCGGGCTGGGAATATACAAGGGTCTGCGTGTTTGTCGTTGCCATGCTCGGTGTGTGCGCGGCTGTGGTTGTTCTCCATGCCCTTGCGTCATGATGGTTCCCATGCGGCTGGTGCACCGTGTGAGACAGTCGCGGCTGATGCTGCAGACTGCTTGAACTGTGCAGTTCCTCTCTGCCTCCCTGCACCGAGGGCTTTATGTCTTGTTCGCTGAGTGGACTGGAGGACCACGGGGTCCCGTCCCCGTGTGAGAGCGCACTTATCCACTGGTGTGCGTGGCTCAGCGGATGACTACTGCTATGCGCTGTATAGTCATTTTGCAACAGGCTCTGCGCGTCTCTGTACGCGGTTGCCTGCTGCATGCTCCCGGGCTCCGAGTGCACGATGGACGAGCTGGATGTGAGAATATTGTAATGACTGGACGCTGTAGTCGCCATGACTCCCGGAGCTGGACTGATTGCTCTTATTAAATGAGCCGCGCATTTGACAGTTACTTTCTGCCACAGGCGTTTACCAGGCTCTTCGCCAGGAGGACGCAGCGGCGCGCACCTGAGTTCCGCCTTGCTCGGGTTTTTATTGGTCAGAAACGGTTGATATATGCAGTAACCCATAACAGCAACCATCTCATTGGTCACACCGGATTTCTTACAAGCCTCCTCCATTCTGTCCAAGAATACGGTGACTTCTGCAGCATTCCTGTCAACAAGGCAGATCGGGAAGTGCCCGAGATGCGCAGGCAAAGACGTGCAAGGAACAGTCATCGAAACGTGCTGAAATGCAGAACAGTGTTTCGATGGCATGGCCCCGCAAATCGAATTCAGATTATTTGAAGGTGATCCCCCCACCCGCAAAAAATGTCGTGAAAAGCATACAATATTACTTTTAAAATCAGTTAGACAATACTGGAATACAGGCATTAAAACGCACACGTACGCACGTTTCATTATAATGCCATTCGACAGACTGAAACTAATGGTATGTTTTCTATGGCCCAGGGCGAGAACAAAGATGATGTCATTGTACAATGTGTGATATTCACCGGACGTTTTGCCTTGTGTTTTATCTATGCGTAGTTCTACTGCAGTATCCTGGAATTCTTCATTATAAATTGCTGCAAAATCTTTCATTATAAGTGTCCTGAAAATCATAAAATTTTTTGCTGTTTGAAAGGAGTACACTTAGATACCGAGGAGGTAAATCCCACATAGGGAAAATAGTACAGTAAGGTACCATAGAGGTAAAGACCACGTGGGGAAAGGAGTATAGTCAGATCCATAGACATATGGTACTGAATAACAAGGGGAGTAACAGCACTTGTTTGTCCCCACTTCAAGTGGTAGTGGCAAAGACCACTTGGGGAAAGGAGTACTGTCAGACAACACAGAGATGAAGGTAATCCCTAAAAATGGTGATTACCCTTTGGTAATCCTTAACGACGATCAGATTCTGGAATCCGTAGTACCTCTCTTCTGAAGTATGGTAAAGTATGGTGACCCCGAATTTGTACGAAGCAATGTCTCTATCCTAAAAAGATGGGCTACAATCAGTCGTTAGCACACGTAATACACACACTGATGAAATAACCAAGGAATAGTGAAGGTGGTGGATGGCAGTGATTAGCGGGGTTTGGCGGCCTGTCTTTAAAGCCTATATATATTATTTTACATTTGTAGTAGACACAGCTGATCACCAGAAAGTCAAAACGCGTGTCTCGCCTTATACGTTTTGTATTGCAGAATTTCTATAATATATGTGCCCACTCGACAAATGATGTTTTAATGAAGAAATACACTTGGTACCTACATTGTATTGTTGATTCCAGCAAAAAATTAGTTCGAATGCACATCTCACTTATAGCAAATGTCTAACTTTGGGCAAAGGGGACGCCACAATAAAGGCTTTCGCACCCGGAAATATGGCCATAACATTCTTATTGATTTTTGTAGATTTGTTCCATCTCGGTTAACTACCCAGAAGCTTTAACTACCCCAAAGTCTTTATGCACGCTACCATAACACCTAAATATGGCCTATTATAAACCACCTGTTGTTCATTTAATAATAATCCCGTTTATATAAAGAATTCCTTCGTCCTAAAGTACTTTAAGTAAATGTTTGTCTATCGAATCACATAAAAAGTAAATTGATAATAAAATCCATATATTCCTAATCTCACATTGACTTTTATTTATGTCATTGATAGGTGGTTGAATACTTGTAAAAATATTTTCCAGGCAATAATCATTAATTCTTATGTACACAAATTAATCTATTGCACCAGAAAAAGGTTAGAGTCCGTGGGATGCGTCCGTCACAGACGCCACAGCTGCTGGTGTCTCTGTGGCTCTTAGGGATGCGACATTATTCAAAGAGGGACATTTTTGCCGGGTCGCTGCCGGTTGCTATAGAGAGGAGAAAATGAAACAACAGAAGGCGCGTCACAGCAGCTTTCGTTTCTTCTTTATTTTAAAAGGTCCATTTATAATAGACTCTGGAGGACACAAAGCCTCCCTCGGAGTGCATTATGGGACAGACATTTTTCCTCGAGCGCCCGCTTTAAGTCACTATTGGAGAAAATAAAGTTAATGCTGAGCTGCAGGTTTCTACAACGATTCTGTGCTTAGACGCCGTCGTTCAATAAAGACAGCAAAATCAAATTTGCTCTATAAAGGTGACTATGGAATTAAAACGTGCAGACATATCGATGATCTGTTTACGTAACGTATACATGTTGTGTGAGTAATATAAATCTTTAGCGCGTGTTCTGAAAAACCTTGAGAAAATTTAAATTAATTAGAACTCAATTATAAGTCAATCCTTATTAAATAAGATCATTCATAGTCTTAAACGTTAGATTTTAAAACGAAACTATTTAAAGGATATTTTAAGAAATGGTGACGGGCGCGATTACGTTGCTTCGCGGAATCTCCCCAATCAAAAGAACATTTGTGACAATTAGCTTATAATTTGCGGAATTACCGAGACTCCGCAGAGAGTCGGAGGGCCGTGTAGGAATAGAGGCAGGGCGCATTATCTTAACAGTGTAATATGCAAACTCTGGGTCGTTTAATTACATGGCTTAATAATGCATAAATGATGTGAGTCTTGTTATTTGGACAGCAAGGTCTGTGGTAATTCATTCTGGGGGCCAGCCGCCATCACGTACAGTCAGTTACACTCTAGCTCAGGAGCCTCTGCCAAACTACATTTAAAAGAATAGAAATTAATGACGGAGAATCTAAGCGTTAAATTAACAGCAATTATATGACCCGCATGATTTAACGATTCAATTTCTTATGGTCTAATTAGGTAACTGTCGCCCCAAACATCAGCCAGCCTCCCCTCTGTGAATTTTCATACAAAACACGGTTGTGTTCAAACATGAAAAAAAAATAATTGCACATTATAAAGACCCGACACGGTTTAAATCATGTATAATCAAAACAGCACCGAGTGGTCTGAAATGTAACTTTTTTTAACAGTTTTCTTGACACCTCATATATCCATATGTACCTACCGTATTATACCGAGTTAGAAATCATAAGTCTGCCCATTTTACAAGATTGCTTTGGTTTTAAATTGATGTGTTCATAACTTGACAAATTTACGTTTCCAGTCTTATATTTACAACGGGCTGCTTTTAAGTTTTAAAACGTCCAAATTAATAAACGCTTTCCTTTGATGCTTTGTAGCGCGGTTCTGGTCATTCCAACCTGCAGAGACCATCTATGTGCTTGCCTAGTAGTCAGGAGTAGTAAGATCACTCTCTGCCTTATTTTTAACACTAATATTTTCCTGGGAGCAGGATTAGAATACTAACGCAGCCTCACAGGGTCCTGAGATTTTATGTGGGGGTGGTCTGTGCACGTGCTTGAGAGAGAGGGAAAGTGTGTCACTCTCACTGCAGTGATGCTGGAGATATCCCATGCATAACAGCTGTATGTGCAGCTCTGTGTGTGGCTGTGCCACGCTGACATTAAGGAGCCCCCATTATGCCTGTGTGTGTGTGAATTATGTTTATATTACATTTCACGGACCAAATGTTCTCCACAATGTAATACAAACCTGTTATTTTCACGTTGTGGGGACTGTTTTTCAGGTTCCCACAAAGATCCGCGAATCCAGTCAAAAAACTAAAAATGCTCTGAATTACGTTTTATTACTTATGGTTAAGGTTATGGCTGGGTAGGGCTTAAGGTCATCATGTTGGGATTAGAGTTTTCCCCATAGAAATGAATAGGGAGTCCCCACAATGATATAATTACAAACCGTGTGTGTGTGGGGGTGTGTGCGTGTGTGTGTGTGTGTTTGAGACAGAGAGAAAGAGCTCTTCTCTGTGTGTGGCTCTGTTACTGTGACATCAGGGCCACTCCCTGTACAATCAGCCCCGTCCCCAGGTTAGATAGGGTAGGGCTCTAGGTCCTGCATTCTAATGCAATTAGGCAGCACAAAGGCCTTGTTAAATCCGTAATCCTTAGAAAGCTCTCCTTAGATTGTTTACACCGGCGATGGTGAAATGCGTATTATCTTCCTCTTTATAAGAGCAATGAAAAGGGTGTGCGATTCCCACAGAGGAAAGATTCATCAGAATCTCTCTGAAATGCTCATGTGTCTTTTAAAGGATTTAATTACAAAGCCCAATGCAGCGGATAAACGCTGGATCAGGGGGCTGACTATGCTTTACAACACGATGATTACAAAGAGACTGCAGCTCCTGTAGACTGTGGGAGATGCTGCTGCTTCACGTAGCTTGATGTTGGTGGAAACATCTGCATTGGCTGCTAGAGGAGTGCTTGTGAACACCATGACATCTGGAGTCAAATATGGTAGCTTAACGAGTGGTTAAACATATGCATTAACACGTTTGAGGCAAAACATATGGAGCGCTGTGAAAAGCCATCAAGCGATTAACACGGGAGTGGAAGTGACACCTCTGAGTGTACGTTTGATGCCCATCGTCAGACTCTGCCTCCAACGCCTGTCCGTGTGCCTTCACATGTCCATTTTAAAACAGATTCTGCTGCAGGAACATGTTGGCCCCCCAGGTGAGTCGTCAAAGTTGAATCCCAGCACTGGTACCAGCAGGACCAGCACGTTCCCTGGTTTCTAAAGTGATGTGGTCCAGATAAAGCCTTTGAGTGATTTAATTAATTTGCAGACGCTTTAATTCAAAGCGACGTACTCTTGAGAAAGCAGGGATGACCAGTCGTTGTGGCGATGGTGGGTTAAGGGTCCTATGGTGAAATCACTCAAGATTTGAACCAATGACTTTCGGCTCATGGGCCGGCGCTGTGATGCAGTTGGCAGGGTTGCTTCACACTTCTGGGACCTGGGTTTGAGTCTCAGTTTCATATGTGTGGAGTCTGCATGTACGCCCCATGCCGTCATAGGGTTCCCTCTAGGTAGTCTCATTTCCAAAAACATCGCCTGTAGGTGTGAGTGATGTGTTGGCGCCCCATCCGGGGTTGTTCCCTGCCTTGTGCATGTAGCCTCCATGATAGGCTCTGGATTTCCCTGAATGCTATAAGTGGTTATAGACAATGGATAGATGTACTTTCAGATCACAGAATCCAGATCCACACATCTGGCGTAACTTTGACAGCTGTTGTGTTTAAATGTGCATCCAAGATGTGAGGGGTTGAACCTGGGGAGGGGCCCTGTGAGTCCTGGAGCAACCTATGGGGGGGTTCTGTGGGCTTGGGGCCAGACATGCATATACAGACAACTAGAATTGGAGCAGCTTGTACTGCAAGCAAAGAACAGGGAGGCGTGAGGGGAGACACTGCGAAACAGCCGTCATGTCTGCTCTTTATATAACTCCTGCTAATAATGTGGTGGATGAGGCTTTATACTGTGCAGTCACTTCAGGAGAATTTCACAGCTTTGGCGAAAGCAGATGGGAGAAGCTGCAAGTGATGAAAGCTAAGCGGATTCGCCTTTGTGACTCTGCGAAGAGTGCAAACGTTCCCGGCGAAACAGCTCGCATGTTTCACGTAGCACAAACGGCCAGCCATGTGGTGCTGCGGCGGCGGTACCAGCGTCGCGGTCCAAAACTGCAGCTTCCATTCCCAAGACGGTGTTATAAGTGGCTGTGAGCGATCCTGGAAAGCTGGACGCTGGGCAGGGTGCAGTGCTGCGTCTGCATCTGCGCCTGCGTCTGCGTCTGCGTCTCCATGCATGCAAATGGAGCAGGCATCCCTGGTCTGAGGACCAGAACATAACCAGAAGAAGAACTCTGCATTTTCTGCCCCATCTGTTGGATTGTGAGTAATTAGGAAACCACGTTTTTGACGAGCTCCGCCGCCACAAAAGTGTTTATGTGAAAAGGTAACAAGCAATTTTACAGAGATGATGTTGTCTCCTGACACAATGACTCCCCATTATGTGTGTGGAATGGGAGGTGTCTGCACTCCTGTAATCACTCAGCCAAATTGCATTGAGAATTGATTTTAAGCTCTGTACTGTCTTACAGGCTGTAATCAAGCCCCATTATTCACTCCTAAATAAAGCAATCTGTGCAGCTAAACACAATGTGTGACTCCTGTTAAACAGCGCAGTTCCAGGGAGCAGCTTATCCTAATAAAACTGGGCACACTGGTTTAATGCCTGGACAGTGGTGTGTGTGCGTGAAGCTGGCGGCTCTATGATCTGGCTGCATTGTGTCCCTAAATGGCTGATCCTGGCCACATACCACTAACTCTCCCCAATAAATCCCACTGTGTGCAGTTTTACAGCCCACATAAAATGGACTGTACAGACAACTATAGGATATTTTGCACCTTGGGGTAATCAATTATATTTTAGTGCCGTGTTTTTATGATGCAGCTGTTGCCATGGCTTGCATCGTTTGTATCTTGTGGGGACACCTGACAGTGGTGCAGAATTATGTTTGGTGTTCCCCTTGTAATAAAGCTGTAAACATTTCTCTGACCCTAGACCTTGTCACCTTTGTCCTGTTCCCAAAGATATATTCCTCTGACATCCCTTCCAGAAACCCAGCGGAGTGCAGCCATTAGATCCGAGAGCCCACACAGATCGATAGAGGCACCACAATGGGTTAAAACACTCATAAATCCCCACAAGAGTGGGGCAAGAACACAGTACAAATGCGTGCAGGTGTTCAGCCCTAATGCGTAACCTCTGAAGAACATGAATGTGAATATTAATGTATCAGAACATTCATGGTTATTGTTCTCCTATTATAATACCAAAAAAAAAACCTAGTATTAAGGCACGCAAATGGACGAGGTTACATTTTAGTTGCATTTATTTTTATTGAGCAGACACTTTCGTAAAAAGCAACATTCAAGTGAGGCAAATAGCACGTTACGAACATTCATGCTGTTCAGGAGTCGACTCTGCATTAGTGCAGCTAGGCTGAGCTATCAGTGAATGCCCGGGTACGAGTGTAAGCAGTGCAGGTGGGAGAACTTAATAAGATTACTATTCAATGAGCAGAAAGTGTAGCGCTGGTATCATTCAGAGAGCATGGAGCAGTATCAGGCTAGTACAGGTACTCCTGGAACAGATGTGATTGATTTCAGCGAAAAGTCCTGCATCGTTAATGTCCAAGTGTGAAGGATGATCAGTGTGCCGCCAGCAAATGCGATAGAAAGCGCCTCTTTGCTTTTCTAGAGACGTGTCATCGAGGTCTGCCAGCTCCTCAGCCTGCGGCTCGTCACTCTCTAGCAGCGCAAAGTACCTTCCCACGCAGCCCGTCTTCGCCCAGCTTTCTGGGTCTCCATTCAGCCGAGGCTGGCCAATCGGTGTGCTCACTGCGCAGGCCCCTCCCCCTCCCTTTCGGAGCCTTTCTTGTAACTGCCTGCCGGCCCTTTCACTTCTTGTCCCTTGGTGACCCCGTGACCTCCTAGGGACCACATTCCGTGCTGTTATTCACACCATCTGGTTTTCACTAGAGGTGGGGGCCTGTCTAACACTCTCCAGCATCCTGTCGGATGGATCCAGAGCCAGAATCGGCGCTATTGCAGATATCGGGGCTGACTCTGCATGAGGATGACAGGTATGCTTTGGGGTGGATTTTCCCAGCTGCTGGCCCAGTTTAAGCATGTGAGAGATGTTTCTAAAGATCTCCTCAAGTCACTTGAAGCAGCTGTGAGCTGGTAAAATTCCCCAGGAGCTCCCCTTCAGGAAAAGTGGGTGATGGCGTGACCACAGAAAGGACACCATCTGTCCCCGAATGAAAAGGCTGGTGACACCTTCGGTGGAACCGACATTCCAGCATTGCAGCAGAGAGGCATGTGTGTAGGGTGTGTGTGCTGACTGCAGGCTCACTCTTCTTATAGCTCTGAGAATGATGGAGATCTGGACCAGAACACTTTAGTCCAGTTCAGCGCATCACCTTATCGGGTCAGACCAAATTCTCCATGATTCTTAATTTCCAGACATAGAGGACAAAACTACCAACTGCCTTTCTATATGTCGATAAAGGATCAAGATAACAAGAAAAATGTATTTCCATGTGAATTTACAGTACAGCTGTTATCTAATTGATAATTTTAAAATTCAGTAAAAGATTATAAATTCCATGATTTTTCCATACACCTTCAGTTACAAGTGAGCTTCTGCACAACTCAAGATATATTTTATACATGCTAGTCCATTGTTCATAGTGTGTTCATCTAATGATTTGTAGTGCTATCCATCTATCTATCTATGTATCTATCTATCTATCTATGTATCTATCTATCTATCTATCTGGCTTTTCGCCATTCGCCGCTCCCATAAGGGCAGTGGTTGATGCTGGCAAGGGCAAGATTGCCAACTGCTCAGGGTGGCATCTTTTGAGGGGGCACCAACTTAGCAGACCAGCGGAGTTCAGCTGCGTACCACATGGGCTTCGACCACCAGTGGTTATAGGAGAAGCCCCGCTAAATTATATCTTGAAAGCGTGGCCTTCCTTTTACACTCATGTTGGCTGTATCAACAGGACGTAATTATGCTCCTGTGCACTGAGCAAATGTATGGAGAAGCAGAGGATAATTTCTGCGTGTCTCTCTGACCTCGATGTCAGCGTAGGTCATGTAGGCCTGACGTGTGAAATTTGTTATAAGTTAACAGCAGCCTTCCTGTGGTTTTTGTGTATTTGAAACACTGGCCTTTCAAGATTGACAACAGCAGTTTCCAAAAATGTTTCCAAATATTCTATAAGTTGTTGTAAGTTTGTATTAACTTCAACAGAAAAAACCTAAGCTTTATTTATGGGTTTCTTGGATTTTTATCCCCCAAGCAAAACATCCAAATTGCTATTTTGCATAAATTATTTATTAGTGGGGGTTGAGAACATGGTGTTCTCTCCCTGAGGACCTCCAGGCTAAGAAAGCTTCAGTCAGTCGTCCGTCTCTGCGCCTGCTGTAAAAACATTGTGTTCCACATCGCATTCGTGTCTCCCAGCAGGACATAGGCTGTCCCACTTCCTCTTCGCCTGCTCACTGAATGCCCCGGTTATCTACCACGCGCACGCTTACGATCAGAGGAGCAGTGCCATTTTAATAACCGATTGAATACAGGGTCTGATTATTCCAGAGGCTCGCAGTAACAGTCCAGTGGTTCGGAAAGCAGCAGATGTGGTGACGTCTTCTCCCCTTAGCGATAAATAAACATTTCTCCGTCTCACCCCCTTATCTGTTAAATGTAAAATAAAGAAAGTAATGCCTTTTTCTCTCCATGGACAGGTTCAGGGTCTGGGTGGGCAAGGCACCATGAATGAAGTGGTCCGTCCCTGTTTGTCCAGAAGATGGCACCCTAGGTGGCCACCTACGTTGCCTAATGGGTTAACCGGTGCTGTTTGATTATGATTATAATTGATTATGAATTCAGCATCTGCTCCAGGGTGTACACCCTACCCATCTGAGAGCTGCCGTGTTGCTTTCTTGCCACCCAAAGAATTCATGATATGTCTAACAGCACTGGGAACTTCTTCCTCATGCGCGTTGCACAGGGGGAGTGGTGGCGCTGAGGCTAGGTATCTGTGCCAGCAACTCGAAGGTTGCTGGTTCAAATCCTGTAAATGCCCAGGGTGATTCTATTCCTGGGGGCCCTTGAGCAAGGCCATTAATTTGAAATTGCTTCATCCTGGGTGTGATGATATTCTAGATCCAGCCCTACAAGGAGGTCCTCCAACTTACAAAGGAAGCACTTGGGGGTGGGTGGCAGGATTGGCACTCCTGAAAATAAACTCACACTGGTTAATTTGGACTAGTGTGGTGCTGAGGTATCACTCACTGCATGGCTGCACTCAGGTTCTCATCCCTGAGGTTGTTTGTCGTGTAGTGGGTGCTGTAATCAGTACATGCTCCTTATCTATGTTCATAATGAGGTTCTGAAGCTGACCAATCCAGCTTTCTGTGACTCCATCCATATTATGATGTAATCATAGTACAGTGTCAAAGCTCCTAGTTATTCAGCAGTCACCAGATAAAAAAAAAAAAAAAAAACTAAATTTCCCGGAGGAACCTTCCCGAGGGATTAATAAAGTACTATCTAATCTAATCTAATCTAAGATAGGTCTGCTGAAGCTGTTTGTTCATGGACATTTGAGCCTTGTGTGATTAATAAGAAACAATTAACTTTCTCCAATGTATTCTGGCATTTTTTCCTTCCCTGTTTCAGGAGGCAGTGTGCAGTTCTGACCTCTGCACTGTAACCCCCAGCTCCAGGGGCACTGACCCTGCACTGGAACCCCCAGCTCCAGGGGCACTGACCCTGCACTGTACCTCCCGCTCCAGGGGCACTGACACTGTAACCCCCAGCTCCAGAGGCACTGACCCTGCACTGTAACCTAGGCTCCAGGGGCACTGACCCTGCACTGGAACCCCCAGCTCCAGGGGCACTGACCCTGCACTGTAATCCCCACGCTTGCTCTCACCTGTAAGTGTGTTTCATGGAGATTACGATAAGAAACGCAAAAAGACAATTTCCCCACAATGATAAATAAAGTGTTACTGTTTTGTTTTTGTATAAATGACATAGCAATGGATCGCCACACAGTACCTTGGGCTAATTGTGTTGTCAAAGGTACTATATATAATTAAATTGAATTGAATTGAACTTCACATTTTTGGCATATAAGACACAAGGAAAAGGTTCTGAGGGTCCTCAGACTGAGAAGAAAACAAAATTCTGTTTTTGTCTTATATAGCTTATATTTATTTTTCTCACTGAATTTCTCTGTCCCCCTTTCTCACACACAAGCATGGTTACAATCACGGTGCCCAAACATGCTTTCCCAAAACCCACATTATGTCACATTAACTTTATTTTCCATTTTTCACAGACTTGATTAGGTGTTTAACATGAATCAGATCTTTAATTAGTCAAATTCGCAATGACTGTATGCACCACAGAGACCTAACGTAATTGTAATTGCAAGTCTTTAATGAATTTCTCTGTCAGTGTGATTAACAAAGTTACCCTATAACTCCCGCAGCGACCTACTATATTGTTATATGTAACATTTTCAGGGAAATCCACGTACTGCCAGAAAAGTGAGTTAGGGCGACTTTGCAAAGTGTGCAGGATTTAACCATATCAAAATGTTCCACATCCATACGTTCCTAATACTACCATTTGTACTGTAGAATGTTTTGCACAGAAGTGCTGAGCGACGTCTAGACTGGACCCGTAGTGATGCCCTGGTTCAGAATGAATATTTTTGGCGTGTGAGCAGACATAGCCTGAATCATATTAGGGGTTTTGTCGAGCTTTGCCCTGCATATCTCCTGTTCTGCCATGAGAAAAATGATCTCCGCAGCCGCAGAAGCAGTAATCCCACTCTACTCTTCAAACAACAGAGCTTGAGCATTATAATGTCCTGCTGCTATTTCTAGGCCTTTATTGGCTGTTTTATGCAGCAGTTCCGGCTGTTTCTGATTATATCCTGTCTTCATTTTAAGCTTCTAGCACTGTTCTAGATTCAGTTCTGCCTGTGATTTGGGCTTTTCCCCTGCATTTTGGCTATGGCTCATGCTCTATTCCGCCTCTGTTACTTGCAACATTTTGACTATGATTCAGACTCCATTCTCCCTCTGTTTTATGCTCCATTCTGCATTTGTTACTGGCCACATTTTGGCTATGGGTCATACTCCATTCTGGCTGTTACTGGGTGCATTTTGGCTATGGATCATGCTCCATTATGCCATTGGTCCAGGTTCTATGCTACCTCTGATTCAGGCTCTAGTTTGCTCTGATTCAGGCCCCATTCTGCCTCCTTTTCAGGTTCTGCTTCTGCCTCAGGGCTGCTGAAATTTGTACAACAGAAGCAGTGTGACTCCTGGTTATTTTCCAGTTCAGATTCTAATTAAAGTACCCCAGCCTCTAATGAAACAGTGAGTTGGGTGAAAACAAATTACCACTGGCAAAATCACAGTGGGATATACACCATTTAATGTAGCTTGACCAAAAACAGGTATAAAACAATCATGCAATTGATATTGCCAGCTGTGTTACTGCTAAAACTGTTTCTTATGCTTACAATTGAACTTTTATTGCAGGATTTGGCTATCCATTTAACTGCTAATTCCTCATTTATATCTAAATGCTACATATTCTCAGCTGAAATCAGTATGTTTTACTCATCTTAATTCTTCAGGAATGACGCGGCCAAGCTTCTCAAAAATTTAGGAAGCCATTCTAGGAGTGAACTTCGCGGGATTTCTAAGCTTAGAAAGCAGGTGAGCCGTAGCAGGAAGGAGACTGCAGAGACACAGAGGGACAGATGGTGTGAACATTCAAAGATGTATTTAAGGGTCCTTGTGGTGATAAAACAGTTCAGGGGGCTGTTATCGCTTAGCTCACTGTCGTTCTGTTCAGTGTGGGAATAAGAAAGGAGGAAGCCAGTGTTTACTGGGAAGAAAAACAAGGTGAAAGAGAGAGAAAAGGCAAGGATGTAGTGAAGGGGATCTTTAGTGTTTCTACTGGGTATTCAGTGATATGAGGAGTACTGGACCTTCACACATCCAGAGGTTTCCTAGGAGTGACGTCATGAGATAGAGAGTAGAAGTCATGAGCTTTACGGTGAAGTAGATACAGTTAAAGGGGCCTCTGTCTTCTGCACACACGAATACTGGGAGTACTTCCTGTCATCGTGTTTCCAGGTTGATTAGCCTACATACACCTATGAGTGTCTATCTTACAGTGTCCCCCGTCGCATCGCATAAGGCTGCATCACTGCTCATTATTAAGGTATATTTTACCCATGTGTATGTCAGTTAACTGTAATGACAGAAAATGACCAGTTTGGTAAGGAGTGCCAAACTGCTGAGTGATAGGACCTAATGTGAGAGACATCAGAATAAAGATATTATTTTCTAAAGATGGCATGAATATGAATGATTCCTTATGAGGGAAAAGGGTGTCCTCACTCACAGTCATTGTTAGGCACGCAGATCATCACACATGACCATTGTTAGATAGATGTGTCCTCACTCACAGTCATTGTTAGGCACACAGACCCTCACACATGATCATTGTTAGATAGATGTGTCCTCACTCACAGTCATTGTTAGGCACACAGACCATCACACATGATCATTGTTAGATAGATGTGTCCTCACTCACAGTCATTGTTAGGCACACAGACCATCACACATGATCA
>JAODUD010000039.1:17319672-17331132 GCA_026784285.1 Stomatorhinus walkeri | reverse complement strand
ATCTTTTCACAGTGGCTACATGAGACAAAAATGTAATCCTTTTATAGCAATAAATGAACATATATTTAAAGCCTTTCTTTGTAACTCATATGCCTCGGGGGTTTGCCTGGAGAGACACAGTTCACCACCACACCAGCAGGGGGCAGTGCTGCTGCTCAGGTGGAGGTCCGCTTCCTGGGGGTAGGAATGGCCCTGCCGTCGGCTGGACTCCTCGTAGCTGTCCAGATGCTGTGTGTCCAGCCGACCTGGACAAGAGCCAACACAGAAAAACCAGAGGCAAAGAAAGGACCCCACAGCTGAGATTTCAGGGCAGGCCTTCGGGGACGTGGCCGTGCTCCGCGTTGTCACGGACCTGAAGCAATGCAGCTGGGATTTTTTTTTCTTGAAGGAATATCTACTGATATAGAAAATCAAGGAATAGCAGAAAAGGGTGTCTTGGTTTTCCCAGGCCTGCCCGCCAGCCGGGGGAGGGGCCGCGGATCTGGAATCGAATTCTAATGCAGAAAGGAACAAAGCGGCAAAGGCAGAATATTCCGTGTACCAGGCAGAGATACCCACTGTAAGAACTGCCATTCAGACCTTTGTTCCTCTTATAAAACCTTCATCTCCCGCCCCAGACTAAAAGCTACTCCACCATGCCCTTGGAGGAACTGTTCATTTTGATGATGGGAACTCTTCAATGAATCGCTCTTGCAGGAACCATTTAAACTCAATGATCTTCAGTCCTTCTTCCAGACCTTTCTCTAAAGTCAGGGGTTTGACGGATGTCAGTAAGTTGGGATTGTTTCCTTTGAGCACAGTGTTCAATGTGTTATATAAGGTCCCGGGCTTTTAAATAGGTTGCAAAAGGTACCTTGAACTCGGAGAGGTGTAGAGTGAAATGCTCACAGACGTTCAAGAGCTGCCATCATGTGAAGCAGGCAGCTAATTAGGGTTAGCTGTCTCCCTAACGAAGACAAAGGGCTAAAAGGGTCCTTTGACCCCAGCAATCAAACAGTCAGAAAATCCCCAGTGAAATTCCATAAGGAAACAGATTAGGCTGGGATCTCAGGCAGGAGTGAGTGCAGTTTAATATGAAAATTGAACTTGTGTGTTTGCAGATACGCTGCGATCTTCATGTCGATGTGATTGATTGTTTGGTACACAGGAAAAGCTTCACGCTTGGCTTTTAACAGCCTTGGTAAAATATAATTGTTAAATTATATATTGATTATATAAAGTCCTTTTTCTCATTCATTTCTCAGATGCATCAGGGCTGACTAGTGGTGGTATCCTAACCAATAAAATGAACAAAGTGCTGTGAGGCCCAACTGCCCACGACGTGCTGCACACGGAGAGGGTTTCTGCTTCTCTGCATTCTGGGTGGAGGCGGGGGTCATGTTAATGTTTAAGTGAGGTCAAAATGACAACCAGATGTTTCCAAATTTTTTCATTTCTATTTGTTTTCCTTGTTTAAGGCATTAAGGCGACACACAGAGCCTGGAGGCAGTCACTGCAAGCTTACGCAGTCTACGTTTGTAACCACAGTGCACAAACCTCCATTACCAGTATATGTGTCTATGTCTGTAACCACAGTGCACAAATCTTCCTAACCAGTCTATGTCTGTACCTACAGAGCACCTCCATAACCAGTCTATGGCTATATATATGGTGCATGAATATCCATAACCAGTCTACATCTGTAAATGCGGTGCATGAATCTCCATTACCAGTCTACATCTGTAAATACAGTGCACAAATCCCCATAACCAGTCTACATCTGTAAATGCGGTGCATAAATTTCCATAATAAGTCTATGTCTATAAATATGATGTACGAATGTCCATGAATGTCCATGACCAGTCTATGTTTGCAGAGCCCTGCACATGACATGAAGATAAAAATTCTATAAATCACGGCCACATTTTATTAATTCGTTCCCTTGTTTTAGTTAAATCATGGCCACATTATATTAACAGGGATGCTTTACTACACCGCCTGCTAACTGCCTCATGCATCACTTTTCATTTACGCCACTAGACGTCTGCACTGCTGGTATGGACAGAGACTGTTTCATTTTAAGGTTGGAATACAGGGGCCACCCATTCGGCATTTTATTGAAAAATAAAATGCTGTGTCCCGTTTTGAGCCAGCACAGAGACTGATTTGTCCCATATTCACAATTTAAGCCCCCCCCCCCAATTTCACTGTGCCCTCCATTTGGCATATTGGAAGTGGCAACCCTAGATTGGAATGACCAACAAAGACATTCTTACAAGCTGTTATTTGCCAGAGGCTTATGGAGCCCCACAGAAACGTATTGGGCCATATCTCTTTATTATTGGATTTGGGTGTTTTATTCAGACCCTTTGCCACACCTAGCTATGCTGTGAAGTTTACAACCATTTGTGAACGAATGGGTTCATAAATCCAGCTTAATCAAGCTTAGTACTGTCATAGGATGCCACCTTTGCAGTTAGTCAGTTCATGATATTTCTACCCTGCTAGGTATAATTGGAAAGTGGAAACCTTTAGGAACAACAGAGACTTGGAGTCCATGTAAAGTAACAGGGCGGAGTCGCCAGGTGCTGAGGCTCAAAGTGTGTAAATTCACCAACGTTCTGTTGATATAATTGCAGAGTTCCAAACTTCCTCTGGCAGTAACCCCTGTACACAAACTGTGCACCAGGAGCTGCATGGAATGGGCTTCCATGGCCGAGCAGCTGCCGGCAAGCCTGACATCATGAAGCTCGGTGCCAAGTGTTGGATGGTGGGGTGTAAAGCACGTCGCCAGTGGACATTGAAAACGTGTTCTGTGTTGTGACGAATCACACTTCTCTATCTAGCAGTCTGATGATGAGTCTGGGTTTGGCCGATGCCAAGAAAACGTTACCTGCCTGACTATATTGTGCCAGCTGTAATGTTTGGTGGAGGAGGGATAATGGTATGGGGCTGTTTTTCAGGGGTTGGGTTAGGCCCCCAGTGAAAGGACCTCTTAATGCTTCAGCATACCAAGACATTTTGGACAATTCTATGCTTCCCACTTTGTGGGAACAGTTTGGGAAAGACCCTTTTCTGTTCCAGCATGACTGCACCAGTGCACAAAGCAAGGTCCATAAAGACACGGTTATGTCAGTTTGGTGTGGACGAAACCGACTGGTCTGCACAGAACCCTGACCTCAATCCCATCAAACACCTTTGGGATGAACTAGAACAGATTGCAAGCCAAGTTCACGTCCAACATCTGTGTCTGACCTCACAGATGCTCTTCTGGATAAATGACCAAAGATTCCCACAGACATACTCCCTACACTTGTGGAAAGCCTTCCCAGAAGAGTGGCACCTGTTATAGGTGCAAAGGGGGAACCAACTCCATATTGATGCGTATGGTTTTAATGGGATGTCATAAAAGTCCCTGTAACCACAGTGCATGAACCTGTAACCACAGTGCATAATTACAGTGCATGAATCTCCATAGCCAGTCTACATCTGTGGCCACAGAGCTTGAATCTCCATAACCAGTCTACACCTGTAACCACAGTGCCTGAATCTATATAACCAGTTTACACCTGTAACCACAGTGCATGAACATGTAACCACAATGCATAATCACAGTGCTTGGATCTCCATAACCATTCTACACCTGTAACCACAGTGCATGAATCTCCATAACCAGTTTACACCTGTAACCACAGTGCCTGAATTCCCATAACTAGTCTACATCTCTAAGCACAAGATTTAAATACCCATAACCAGTCTACGTTTGTAACTAAAGTGCCTGAATTTCCATAGTGCATAAATGTGCTCATGAGTCAGCAATGAACATCACATAACTCCCTAAGACATTCAAATGGCCTTGCTGCCGTGACCCCTGTCTCCCTCTGTAATATAAATGGGTATGAAATGCTCAAAACATATATTTTAATTCAGCTTCAATGATTTGAAGTGCAAATCTCACCAAGGAATTCTGAATTACCTGATTAGAGGTCATGTATTTGTGTTTAAAGGATATTCTTCATGCAGAACAGAATTTGGTGATGTTGGAGAAGCAGCAGAAATGACTATGTAAGTGATAGTGGAATAGACAGCTAAATGAATCCTCTCCACTGTGATAGGCAACTAAATGACTCCCTTCCACAGTCACAGACAGCTAAATGATTCCCATTCCCAGTGACAGGTAGATGACTCTTCTTCAGAGTCACAGATAGATAAACTCACTCCCCGTCAGAGTCACAGGCAGCTAAATGACTCCTTTATAGAGTCACAGACAGCTAAATGACTCCTGTTTCCAGTGACAGGTAGATGACTCTTCTTTAGAGTCACAGACAGATAAAATGACTCCCCTTCAGTCACAGACAGATAAAATGAATCCCCATCAGTCACATCCAGCTAAATGACTCCTTTATAGAGTCACAGACAGCTAAATGACTCCCGTTCCCAGTGACAGGTAGATGACTCTTCTTCAGATTCACAGACAGATAAAATGACTCCCTTCAGAGTCACAGACAGATAAAATGACTCCCATTCAGAGTCACGGACAGATAAAATGACCCCCCTTCAGAGTCACAGACAGATAAAATGACTCCCCTTCAGTCACAGACAGATAAAATGACCCCCCTTCAGAGTCACAGACAGATAAAATGACTCCCCTTCAGTCACAGACAGATAAAATGACTCCCCTTCAGAGTCACAGACAGATAAAATGACTCCCCTTCAGAGTCACAAGCAGCTAAATGACTATTATATCCATTTGAAACTGGAGTGCTTTCATGTACTTTTTCTGTATCAGGAAATACTTAGAGCACAAAAACCCAAGCGACATAATGAAAGTGAGCAGCAACCTTGACATGTGGAGCGACTGAGCTGTAGATGCACTCCTGCCTTCCTGTCACAAACTGTGTTTGCTGGGCTTCACTCCAGTTCATACCAGCTAAGTCAGCCTGATTGAGCCTGAGAAACGTGTGATTGACAAAGTATAGTGGATAAACAAGAGGATTGTGCAATTTAGGAATCCCTGTGCAGGCCTGGAATTTCCAGTCTCAGCCTTTAAAGCAGAAAATGTCTGAAAGCCACTGGGAAATATACGACGCCCCTGTACCCTAATGAAGTCCTCGTGTAAAAATAAAGTTCATGGAGAGACTAAGAGCTCCGTATGATGTTCATGGTAAAGGCTCATATGCAGGTTAGATGTGTGATATGAGACTTGTTTTGTGTTCATCTGATTGGGTCCTTGCTGTTTTGCTAGTGATTGAATTTCATTGTTGACATTGCACTACTCTTCAGAAGTGCACCTACTCCAGTAGAGTTAGATATGCAATTAATTAAGAAGACTAGTGATCAGTCATGGTGGTACCTTGATGAATCCACCTCTGATTATTTAAAAGACACGTATCCCCCCATCCATCACTGTGCTTTCAGTCTTTTTATTTCTCTCATGTCCCTCATCTGGGGAGGGTGTCTGTGCTTGCAGCATATCTCCAGCTGAACTCCCCAGCCAAGAAGACCCTCATGCGGACGCTTCAAAAAAAGGAGCGACAATGAGTCTCCAGGACAAAACAAAGCTGCACAGCCGAGGAGATCCACAGATGTTTGATATGTCCCATCTCGAGGCACCATGGGGGCCCGGAGTAGTAAAAATATCAAAGGGTCACCTCACATCAAAGGTTCTTCACTGTGTCGCCTTTCTAGAGATCATAACAGTTCTTCAGTCGCTAAAGTGGCTCAGGTTCTGTGGAATTTGCGTCAGCTTTCTTGTGAGCATTCATTTGGCATCTTTACGTGTTTCTACATGTAAGTGAAGTGATTGCTTCCCCCTCGTCAAACTGAGCGATAACGAATCCTTGTGGTGTTTTGATCTGACTGGCTCTTCTGATGTTCTATCACACAAAGCTTTGCGTAGATTTTTTCCCAAAGCTAAGTTGTACTTCTTATTGGTCATTCACTACAACCTGGTCGTGGCTCCACTGATACATAAGTTGGCTCCTGGCTTGTAATGTCAAACATCAGCTAAAATAAATAAATGTAACTGTGAACGTAAGGCCACCTCATCCAAAGGCCAAGTTACAGTTTCATTGCACACGTACAATGACAATAAAAAAATCTATTGTTTTCCCTTTCTTGACTGGCATTGATATTCTCGTCTGTTTCCCATCAACACGCTGCCGTGACGACGGTTGTTATGGGAAATCAAACCCATCCCTTTCAACCAACCACACCCAACGGTTCCCAGCCTAGTTCTGAATAAGGCCTGTTCCCAAAACCCCTCCCTGCCTTGGGGGCTCGACCAGTCAGACTTACGCCAAAATTCAGTGGCTCATTATATGTTTAATATGAGGGCTTAACAGATCTGAACACCTTCCCGGTCAGTCAGTCCCCTCACATTTAACAGGGTTTGGCCTGGAGGCTTGGGTGGGTTGCTGAAAAACGAGCCCATCATTGAAAACTGAAATTCTCTTATTGGATTCCATTGGAATCTTGTTCCGTAAATGAACTTCTCATCATCAGATACAATATCTTGAGATTTAAGTCATTATAAAAACAAACCTGCGTGCTGTTACATCAGGTGGTAAAATCTGGGTGAGCAGATTGTACAGCGAACATGCAGATAAATGGTTAAGTTTACATTGACTGGCTGTTTTCTATAGATTTGGCTGCATTCTTACTGAGCTAAAGCTACCATGTGTTTATAACTGATTTGCATGATGGTCATGAAAGGCGTCCAGGTTGGCTGCTGTATTCTGGCAGATTTGAGCGTCAGTCTGGAAATTTGTGTTCACGGCTCCCAGTAGGGCTGCAATTCAGCATCTTAATTCATTGCCTGTTTCCTCTGATTTTCATACAAACATTTTCATAGTTTTATCACATTTTTGTTATGTCACATTACCACATTTTAAGTAGTTTTTTAAGACAAGCATTAAAAAGCAGACAAATATTCTGCCTGGCCAAAAAAAAGTCACCATCTGAATTTAAATCAGCGAGTACTTAAGAGTACTTATTACAGCTCAGCAATGTTAAGCAGCAATAAAGTGAAGTCAGCTGAGTACCTGAATCTACTGAATGGCCAGGTTATCCCATCAGTGGATATTTTCTTTATTATTGGCATGGGCATGTTCCATGTTCAGTGTTGTCATTGAATGGTCCAGGAAGGGTGAGGAATCATTTTCACACATAAATTAGCCACCACAGAGTCTTGACCTTAACCCCACTGAACGTCTTTGGGACGTGCTGAAGAAACGAGAAATGAAGGCAAATCTGAACGAAAAAAAATGTTGAGATAAACACATGGAAATAATACATTGATGAATGTGCCCCGTAATCAAAGGTAAAAGTGGTCCAATAAAATAGTAAAATATTAAACGTTTTTTTTGACCAGGCAGTGCAGTTTCTGGGATATAGCAGCAGTTAGCACTGCTTTACTGCTCCCTGGGCTGCAGTGTGCATGACATTTAATGACCACGTGACCCGATGATCATTGACGCCTAGTTCATACTTCATTTGCCCATGCTTTTATGGTGAGTGCACTTTTGAGCCCACAGCCATTTGTGTACATACTACATTTGTCTGTGTACGCAGACAGTCATGGTCGACGTACAGTGGTGATATCCGACCTCACGTCTTTGCACATGTGCTACCATGAAGTCCACTAAATATAAAATCTGGACAGCATGTGTACGGTCTGCAAGGACACTCCTGAAGATGGAATTATCATCATGTGCACTGTGCATGGACTGCAATGACATGTGGGCAAGTGGAGTATGAGGCTTTAACCTGAACCTCCTCAGGATGTCACACTGGCTGAAAGCTGCAGCTGAGTGACTAAGTGTCTACACAGCCTATCCACATGTATCTTTGGATGTTAGAAGACCTTGCTGAGTTCAATTTACAACAAGCAGCCATGGCAGTTCCAGTCTTTCATGGCAGAGAAAAATTAACATACGCATTTGTTTATAAGCTATTAGACTCCGCCCATTTTGAAGAAGCATGAATTGTATACTCTCTACCACACAGCAATTCAAAATGTTGTAGCGGTATCTGCAATTTAAAGTATAAATCATGATCACATCATGCTCAGTGCTGACTCTCTTTACCAGGTTCGTAACGCCAGACCCCTTCGTACCTGTCAGAGCTTATTGATGTACAGTATGGAACACACCCTCAGATCTCAGAACACCAGGTAATTCCTCCACTCACAGTACTATTTCAAATATTAGAGACCTAGCCTCCAGAACGGTCTGCCAGCCAGTATGAGAGATTCCCCTCAGCTCCACCACAGACCACCCTGTTAAACGACACCAGTGGTCCTGACAGAGACCTGAATGAAACACAACCACCCCATTGTTCAGCTCAGCCCCACCACAGAACAACACCAACAGTTTTGATACAGACCTGAATGAAAGACCGCCACCCCACTGCTCACCTCAGCCCCACTACAGACCGCCCTGCTGACCAACACCGACAGTCCTGATAGATACATAAATGAAAGACTGACACCCACTGTTCACCTCAGCCCCAGCACAGACCACCCTGCCGAACGACACAGACAGTCCTGACAGAGACCAGCACCCCACTGTTCACCTCAGCCTCACCACAGACCACCCTGCTGAACAACACCGAAAGTCCTGACAGAGACCGCCACCCCACTATTCACCTCAGCCCCACCACAGACCACTGGAAGGACCGTAATAAAAATAAAGTGATAAAATTCATGCAGCCAGGGGTGACACTGTTAATTTTACTGCAGCTCAGAATGCCTGGCAGTTCTCAAATACCTACAAATCACCACAGGCTTTACATTTGATTTTTAACTGTTCATATATTTCTATGTCTTTTTAATTACGAGCATCAGAGCAATGAAAATATAATGTAATCCATAAAGTTAACTTAGTCCTAAACAGTGTTAAATGTCCGCAAGCTTCATGCCTAACAGCCATAGTGAGGTGCCATTGATGCGTCTGGTTTAGAGGTCAGTAGGGTTTTATTTCCTGCAAAGTTTACGGAAGGGTCACGCCCGAGTTTGTGCAGCGTTTGTTTAGCTTGAGGCTCTACTGGCTTTAAGAAAGGCATCAGGTAAAAGCGTTTGCTCTACATCAGTACAATAAGCACAACAAACACAGGAGTAAAGGCTTCACTCTGGCAGAGACTGTAAAGCGAAGGCATGAGGATGAAAGAGTGATGTGGATTCTTACTGGTAGCTGATGATGAGGAACATTCTGGAAATGGTGGGACAGTGAGGAAGGACTGGGTGCAGAGGGTTAGGGAGGTCACCTCACCCAGTCATCAAGCATTGCATACAGTATACCAAAATGCCATATATTGTAAACAGTACATTGTGTTTTCATGATAATTGCAAACCGTACTGTCTGAGGCATCCAGTTTTTGGCAGCCCCTGGTCTGTTCCTACTTGTACCTACTGTAACTTTGGGGTGTCTGAGCTCCTTGTATCAGGACACTGATGCCAAGTTTCATAGATATATAGCCTCTAAACATATAAACTGGGAGAGTGCCTGACTTGCTCTCTCTCTCTCTCTCTCTCTATCTCTCTCTCGCCATCTCATGCTCCCTTTCTCTCTCTCTCCCTCTCTCGCTCTCTCCAATTCTCAGCACTCAGTCTGTTCTTCTCTTTGCCCATGTTGTATATCGACATGTTTATTCCAGTTGCATAAAGCAGCTGTAGGTGTCACAAGTTTAGCTATGCCTTCATGTAATATTTTGCATAAGCAAAATTGTCGTGTCTACAAATAATAATGTAAAGCATGTGCTATATGCGTATGCATTTTCAAGTTTCTGACTTTTGCCTGTGTGCAGCATTATGCTGACATGCAATTAGCCCTTCACAAAGCCCAGTCACTGAAACACTGAATAATGTCACCTTCCTACATAAACAGTCACTGACCAAAGATGATGACAAATCAAACATAACAGAAAAGACTTACGACCAACCAGGCTGAATTTACAACTGGATTACTTCTACTTGTACAATCTGGTTTACACCCCATAATATTTTATCTTGAGAAGAGATTATTTGTTATAAATATTGTATTGAAAAATATGTTAATAAAAATGTGTATCTTATTTATTTTATTTTGGAATAATATTATGATATATCGATACACTGCGATTTATAACATAGTATAAAATGTACTTAAATTTCCAGGATGGAAAACATTCCTTTTCAGGCTCTTGACGGGCTCTTAATTCCCTTGGCTGAGGCTCAACGCTGTAGATGGGGCCCACCAGCACTGGGACACATGGTTCTGGTTGCTATGGGCAGAACCCCCAAAATGCACCAATGGCTGCCACCGATCTCACAAAACGCTGCATTGCCTCGGAAGGGGACAGTCCTGGCCAGGAGTCCGCCTCGCTGGTGACGCAGCGGTGTCACCACCCTGAAAAACAGCCTCCCTGCTCTGGGGACCTGTGTTTTCAGTCACGCCTCTCTATCTTCTCCTGGAAAACACTCAGGAGAGCAAGGGGATGTGTTAGATCACATGACCCAGCAGCGGCCAACAGGATCCCTGACAGACTGGTGCCCCTTGTCATGTCGGAAGTAGCTGGGCAAACAGAGAGTGGCAGAGAAGCGCGAGGACATGTAAGCTGACCAGGCCTGGGTGGTGTGACCTTATTATGGTATACCCCAGTACTTAGAAGTCCCAAAGGTATTATTTGTAATACTCTCAAAAACACAGCTGCTCGTCCTTCAATTAAATAGGTACAGAGATACTGTATTGAGGTGATGCATTGTAGTGAACAGCATTGTGCATATGAATCAAGTTATCTCAAAAATAGATTTTACCACTATTGTTACCACAATAGTGATGGAAAATACAAATCTAAAATGAAAAGAATTTATTAGAACAGGGAACTTAGCCAAGAGAAGAAGTATATGGAAGTAGAAAAGAAATCATTTGCTTATGTTGACTGTTTGCAAGGAGGACTAATATTTTATATAATTCACATTAATCTTTCCCAAGTTCTTATGCGTTTACATTCACACTACTGTTAGTAGATGGGTTAACTATGTTTCCGTACACCCTAAGGGGTGGAAAAGTGACGATGAAGAAATGGAGTGCTGTCAATAAACGAAGGGTGATCCGTTGTCTCCTTGTTCCCCCAGCACTCAACTTCCACAGCCGATGAGCCCATTCAGGCTCTCTCTGATTCCGTAATAATGTCACATAATGTATACCGAGGTGAAGCATCTAGAAGGTATGTTGGTATGAAAAAATGCCCAAGAACAATCCTGACCTCCCTCTGCTCTCCTCCCCTCTCCCACTCCCCTGCTTTCGCCTGGAGTCCTTCCTTCTGGGAATACTTAAGAAGGAAGGAAGCCGTTCCATTATTCACTTGTCAAAAAGATAAAGAGTAACTGAACACCAAGGTCACTGTCTGCATCTAAGGTGTCCCCCCTGTCCTTACAGTGCTGCCCTGAACACCATGCTCACTGTCTGCATGTAAAGTGTCCCCCTGTCCTTACAGTGCTGC
>JAODUD010000039.1:17291910-17305589 GCA_026784285.1 Stomatorhinus walkeri | reverse complement strand
CTGCATGATGCCCTAATACAGTGCCCTAAAGACTAGGTAAGTGTCTGCATAATGCCCTAATACAGTGCCCTAAAGACCAGCATAGTGTCTGCATGATGCCCTAATACAGTGCCCTAAAGACTAGGTAAGTGTCTGCATAATGCCCTAATACAGTGCCCTAAAGACTAAGATGATCTTTGCATAGTCTTTATGAAGAATGTGATTTAGTCAGGAGTGGAAGTAATGGAGTAAATTTACCCATATTACTGCAAGAAAGTACATTTTTGTGAAATTGTATTTTTAACATATTTTAAATAACAATCCTTTTACTTAAGTATTATTAATTTTAGGAATTGTATACTTTGTTACTTTCTAATCTTAATCCATAAAAAGGTCAAAGGGTCACATGACAAAGTGCGAGTGACAGAGTGGACACAGGCCAATGCCAGCAGCTGTAGTAACTTGCATTCAGCTGCAGGATGCATCTAGCAGAACTACCAGGTCAGATGCCAAACCACCAGGCACTTCCTCAGATCAGTGGTCAGAAGATGTAGAAGAAGATGCATTTAATTAAGGAATCCTTTTATCCACCCATCCATTATCTATACTGACTTATCCTATTGGGTCGCAGGGGGTCTAGAGCCTACCCAGAAGCAATGGGCACGAGGCAGGGAACAAACCTGGATAGGGGGCCAGCCCATCGTAGGGCACACCCACATACCATTCACACACACGAGCAATTCAGTAACTCCAATCAGCCTCAGCATGTCTTTGGACTGTGGGGGGAAACCAGAGTACCCAGAGGAACCCCCACGATGACACAGGGAGAACATGCAAACTCCACACACATGGAACCCAGGCGGAGACTCAAACCCAGGTCCCAGAGGTGTGAGGCAACAGTGCTAACCACTGCACCACCATGCCACCCTAAGGAAGCCTTTTATTTTTGAGTGAAAAATAAAGCATGTTGCAGAGGTTCATAAACTTCTTACACTGTGTACCATCTCAGGAAATATTACGCTCCTGAAGTAGTTATTAGGGGTGACAGAAACATAGTCTGGAAGGCTGAGCTGAAAGCCAAATCATAAATCACTTTTAAATCTTTATTTTATCTTACTTTATGGTGCTCTTGGATTACTGGAGGGTGACTTGGATCACTTTGAGCCATGCTTTGAATCCTTTTTTGAACAGAGAGCACCATCGAATAGGGTCAGAAAATACAGCAAATGGTTCATGAAGCGTCATTTTTGCCATCATTAGTTGGGAGTGGTGAGTCACAGTCACCATGTGGTCGGGCACGCATACAGCACAAATGCAATGGATTATGGTACGCGGAGCGGCACTGGTGGCAACATGGCTGCAGACAGTCTATGGAAAGCAAATGTAAATGGATTAAAAAACACTGCTGTGCTTTATATGATCATTTGTCAAATATTATTAGACTTTTAGAAACTAATACTTTGACCTGTGCAATATGTGGATGTACAACAAGTTTGATTCTTTTAAATTTGAAAACCACTTCGACCATTTCACCGAGACAAACCAGTTCAAAAGAATGATTCGTGCACGAATCACACATCACGATCATTCACTTGGATGGCTGTGTTGTAGTTCACGTCTGCCTTTTTTCTCCAACTGAAATCATGCAAATACAAATGTGGTTCAGTGCTGCATTGGACTTGGGTACTAATATATCAATTGCATTAGAAGAGATCCATGCTGCGATATCATGTGTTGTGCTAGGACTGACTGTACTTAAGTATGAAAACTGAGTACTTTTACCGGAGTAACATTTTAGTGTGGTGTCTGTACATCTATTAGGCATGAAAACTGAGCACTTTTTTCACCTCTAGGTTTAGTGCAGGTGCCTGTACGTGACTCTGGTCAGGACTGCGCAGGGGTAAGTCTCCATGTCTATTAACACTGCTGAAATTAAATAATAGGCGTGTCAGCTTATGGTGTTTGATGTACAAAATAGTATTTATTGTTACAAAGCAAGAGGAAATCCGAGCATGGGTGGGTCACATCATATCCTATGATACGTTTGCTACTACTGAGAATTTAGTGGCATAAGAAGTTATAATTAAAAGTATGTATAAGTTCTCATATTTCTTGTATGTAGGTAATGGATGCAGTTTTGTTTGCTAATAGTTTGTTGAAATTAGTTTCCTGGGAAATACATAGAAATGCAGGGATATGGAAAGGCTACATTTCCTCTTATTTTATTCAGAAGCCATGTTTGTGTGTCAGTTTATCGTGCCCGTGTCTCCCCACCAAGGTATTCGTGTTTCGTGACACCAGCCTGCATGTGTTCTATCTGTACAGATGGATATCTGTCCATGTTTTTCACCATGTGTCTGTGTGTGTCTGTGTGTGTTTGTGTGTGTGTGTGTGTGCAAGACAAGGCAGGTTAAGTGATACTTCTCAAGAGGCGTGATTGTCCATCACCATCTCCAGCTGCATCTAAAGAGCCTCTTGTCCAAGTAAATGAAGCATTTGAATTTCATGACTGTAAATATAACTCTCAGAAAAGGCGGACGTGTCCTGTTAACTGGAAAAAAAAAACTGAACATAATCTCTGTCTTCCTGAATGCCCATCGAGTAAATGAGCTTCAGGGGTCAACAGAAACAACAGGAAGATGGGGGGGGGGAGTCTCTATGGTCTGGGGTCACATACGAAAGACGACTGACTTGGCCATTATCTTTAACAGGATACTCATCTTCTTTGTGTTAACTTGTCAGCATGGTGTTCGTCAGCATTCAACAGAACAGTTAATGATGCAGGAGAGCAGTCCTGTGATTGTGACTGAGGGTCATTCGCAACTTATCAAAGCTGGAGAAGTGGTTGACCTCAAAGAACAGGACAGCTAGAGGGATGGACACACAGCTGTTGACTGTGAACAAACCCGGTTCTTCATAGTATAACTTACTGATTGTTGGCCATGTTTAGAGGGTCCTGGAGGTGGTGCGTGACTCAGGAGGTTGGGCTGCTGCACTCATGATCAGACCCAAGACTTCTGGTTCTGGTTCTGTGATCAGCAGAATGATTTCTGCATTAGGCCCTTCAGCGAGGTGTTGAACTCCCCCAGAGACTGGCTTACTCTGCTTTTTCAATTGTGCATCACTATGGATAAACACACCTGCTAAAAAAAATAAAAGTAAATGTAAGGTCTTCCATGACATAGTTAACAGCGCCTTCCTGCAAGATCACACTGAATGGTGCACATTTAAATCAGAAACTCTTTATTCATTTATGGCCTACTTACAAAGAGATATATTTTGACTTATTCTTAGCAAAGAAGTTGGAGGCTGAACGGATGATGGTAGGAAGTCAGCCAACCTCAGCACTGGGATCCCAGCCACTAATTCAGACATCTTGTGACATTACATTATCTGCTACAGTCAGAAGGACAGGACATTCTGCCTATTAATACATGAGTCACAATGAACTTATTCCAGCAGTGACTGCAAATTAATGGTTAAGGTCAGGGGGTGTCATAATGGGAAGTGAGGGTGTCGGCATTCGAAAACTCAGTACGCTGTGAAGACTAATGCCAGCAGCGGTATTTATGAGATAGACACGCCAGGAGGATGTTGTAAGTGCAAGGCATCATACCACGTCCATGTGCTGGAAGTGTGAAGTGTGGATGAAAGAGTCCTCAAAAGGATTAACAGCAGTATAACTTATCCATTGATAAGCCAGGTGAAGTGCAAGAATGCATGAAAGTGGCCTCTGCTGTGCTGGACGTCTAAGCACATGGTGTGGCCTTCACACAAATACGCAATGAAGAAACCTCTTTAAGAAGGAGTCATCGTCTTTGGAAAATAGAGAAATTTTTTGCTAGTGAAATAGAGTCTGGTCTATATAAAAAGCCACACTGTCAATGGCTAAGACCCAAGGAAGGCAAGTCTATCACAATGGTTGGTTGAGGGGAGGGGAGGGTAGGTGGTTCAACAAGTAAAGCGTCGCACTAATGATGCAAAGGTTGTGGGTTTGAATCACGAAGAGCACCCATGAGTTTAGATAAGAGCAAAAGATTGATGTGTAAATACAGAGAAACACATATATCCGGCTCACGAATGTGTTTAATTCACTTAAAAAGCATGCATTTCACCAAACATTTTGCCAGGCAGCAGAATTCGGAGCAACGCCCAGGATAAAATGTCAGTGTGTCATATGGTAGATATGCCCACACAGGCACGCACGTGGAGGTTTGGAGAGGTCAGTTCACCTAACAGATGACGCAGAAACCCAAACAACATGGTGAAAGTATAAAAAACACACACACACATTTAATCAGTCAGCTAAGGAAAAAGCAAAGACTAAAACTGCATCCACAAAGCCATTGAAAATGAAATAAACAACAAAATTCAGGGGCTGTTTTTCTGTGGCTCTTGAGACTGAAGAGTTTGAGTGGGTTGGCTGGGAGATCTGAACTGTCAGATAATAACTGAGAGAAGAAAGATGACGCAAAGATGGGGGAATACAGAGAAGAGGTCACTCCCAAGAACATCCGCAACAAGGCATATTTAATAAGGTCACATCCAGGGGAAACGACCAGCAATGGCAACTTACATAAAGCAAATGGCTGAATGCAGGAATACAGGAAAACCACAAGTGGGGGGTCAGATTAGCCCTGAGGTCCCTGTGCATAGGGAAGGTCATAAGAAAGGAAACAACCAACGAGAAAGAGAGATAGTACAACCAGCAATAAGGTGGACGGACACAGTCACAGCAACAATTCATACGCCTGATGGCCCAAACAGAAGATGAATGTTCTAAAAGAATGTCCTCTTTATGGTCACTGTACATCAACATCAACAAGACACAATGTGTTTAGAATATATACAACCTCCATGTATCACCTACACCCACAGAACAGAGGTGGGCTTGAAGTACCCCGTTGTTGCAGGTACTAAGGCAAGAGTGAGACTCATCGAGCCACCATAGTTCCCACAAATAGTTAAATTCAGAGGGCAGAGGAAGAATTCATCCGTGAACCTTACAGGAGTTACACCAAAGGCATCTGGTGAGGAATTTGTCCAGTGGATGATTCTGCTGTGAGGGAACTCCAAAGCGAAGGCGGTGCCTATGGGGATGCGGTGACGAGCTGAGGGACTGCTGGCACGACGCCGGCTTTGCTGCAACCTGATACACCGGGGCCTGGAAAGACGACGGCAGACCACCCATCCAGACTGACCCCAGGTGATGGGCACCGACAGAGGAAAGATTCTCTGCATATGGTTTTGGAGCCATATCCTTCAATTTTCTACGAGCACACTTTTGGACTAAATCGTAACACATGTCTGGCTTTCTTCTCCTCAATGTCCTTGTGGTACGCTACGTTGACAGCCGTCCAGGGCACCCTCCAACAGGCCGTCGCCTTTTGCTGCTGTCCACCCAGAACTTTGCGAATGACATCATTTTGACGTGATTTCCATCCTGTCACGGTGGACCTGAGGTACGTACGGAGTGTCTCTTTAAAAGCACACAGACCCCGGTGGCAAGCATGCGAAGAACATCTCCCTTGGATCGTGGGGACCTGAGGGGGGCAAGCGGGAGGCACACCACCCCCCCGGATCACAACACCCTAAGGAGTCAGGGTGTGAGGAAGTGGATCTGGCAGAGAGCAAAGGAAAACATCAGCAGGGTCCATGTCCGGCCGCCAGCCATCTGAACAAGCTGAAGAACGCAATAAATCTGGATCCAAAAAATCCTGACTATTACACAAAAACGCACAGCGGTGGCCCTTCTCTAAGCACACAGCTCAGTGCTGGATACTGGCAGAGACATTTTGGCCTGTCAGATGACTCCCTTTTCTCAAACGTTATTTAAGTCTGGATGAGGCTTCCGAAGGTGACCGGCGATGGGATGGACTCTACCTTGCGGTGACTGTGGGCAACGTAAGGGGCCTTCCAGGAATTCTGCATCCGACTCAATTAGCAGAAACAAAGACACTTTGTACCTCCGGTTTGTTGTTTTTCAATCAATTCTGCTTTTCAGACAAAGGAGTGTATTCCTGCAGAGCCAAGAACCTCCCTGTCTCCTACTCGCGTTACATCACAGTCCAGAGCACTCCCTCCCCCATCCCAGAGTCCAGGCTCCGTACCCTCGCTTCCTGCTCATGTGCTCAGGGTCCCCAAGATCTCTCCTGCGCGTCCCTGCGGCAGCCTGTGACCTTTGCACTTTCTCTGAAAATATTTAGCCGATGCCTTCAGAGCAGTGGAGGCTTTCCAGTGGCCTGGGAAACCAGAGCCAACGTGAAAAGAGAAGCAGGAGCTGGATGGGGCAAGATCTGGGTCCGACCCTAGCTGGTTGACAAGGAGTCTGTGATGAAGACACTGAGGTTCTTTTCTCTCAGCTCAGAGGATTCAAACCCAAACCATTCCTCACGAACACATCATTCACAAGCAGAGGCACTATCTACAGAACACATCTAGTATAATGCTCTAAACATAGGGTTTAGTACTGCATTTCATGCAGTAATTAGGACTGCTATAAAGGTAGTATTTAGCTCAGTATTTAAATCAGTTCTGTAAAAACAGTACTTAGTACAGTACTTGGTACAGTATTTAGTACAGTAGAAAAGGACTTTTAGTGTAGATAGATAGATAGATAGATAGATAGATAGATAGATACTTTACCAGTCCTATAGAAAATTAAAACATCCATTAGCTTACACATACAAAAAGACAAATATGAAAAGGAATAACAGTAGGGTGGTTCTGCAGCTAGCACCTCCTGGGTTGATGCCTACCTCTGCTGTGCGTGCGGTTGGTACGTGCTGCTCTGCGTCATGCAGGTTTCCTCTTCAGTCAAAAGACATGCAGTTCAGCGTGTATAAATTGCCAGTGTTGTGTGAAAGTGCCCCGCCACGCACTGGCATCTGCTCCAGAGTGAGCCCCCGCCTCGAGCACAGGCTGTGCCATCGGGGATAGGCCCCAGGCCCCAGGCCCCAGGCCCCGCCTGACCCAGAGCAGGCTCACAGGAATGTAAGGCGGATGGATGGCTTTACAGCAGTATTTAGCAAGGCCTCGTCAAGGCACTATTTGGGCATGCGATACAACTTTTATGGTTAGCAGTGCCTGGAGGAGTGAGCTGCCAGCTGACCTTGGACCCCCTGAGCTTTGTTCTCTCACAAATCCCACCGAGGTGGTTTTTGTTCCCCTTCCTGGCTGCTTCTACAGTCATTTTCCCATCTATCTTCTAACCGCCGGTCAGGGTCATGGGGGGAGGGGGGGGGGCTGAAGCTTATCCTAGGTAGCATGGGGCACAATGCAGGGGTACGCCCTAGGCGGGATGCCAGCCTGGCATAGAACACAGGGCAGTACTCGGTACTGTATTAATAGCAGCATGTTGCAGAACACCACGAAGGCAGTGTCTAGTACAGTATTTAGTACCTGCTCCAATAAAGCACTCCAAAGGTACATTCTAAAACACACTGAATTTAGTACATAATTTAGTACAGTGTTTTTGATGCAGTATTTAGTACAGCATTTAAAACAATAATTTGCAGGACACAAGTATCTAATACAGTATTTAGTACCTGTTCTAGTTAAATAAATAAAGGTACTTAAAATTTTTTTTATTTAGTATAGAATTTAGTACAGTGTCCAGTACAGCATCTGGTGTAATGTTGTACTTGTTACTTAACAGTTTAAACTTGGTTATACTGCACTAGCATATACTTTACTTGATGCAAATTTCAAAATTCATATTTCTGGTTTTGATTTTAAAACAGTAATATGTGTCATTACGATACCATCCATAGCAAAGACAATTTATTACAATTTTGGAACTTCCCTTCATAAAGAAGAATGGACAGAATAATCTGTACCACACAAGTCTGACAGACTTAGTATTCTGTGAAAAGACTCATCTGTTTTTTTTTACTGACAGAATTTCAAACTCTTTAATGACAAAGCCTTGTTTGAATCTTAAACCAGATACTTTAACTATAAAGGTGAAAATTCTGTAAATGTACGGCTGTCAAAACATGAAGCAAACACCATGTTTCAATAATTAACCATGATTACATAAAAACAGATGAAGACAATTTTTCTATAGTAAAAATGTTTAAACAATAGGAGATTGACTGAATGGCCATTTAAGTTACCGAAAATGAAACCAAGATGGACACGAATGAATAACATGACATGGTGTTACAAAGATAGAGGTGCTTTTCCAAAGGGTTGGACTGGTGCAGAACATGATAGCTGAGAGGGATGCACTGCAATGGGATGTTCTGAGGGGGGGGGGTCGTCTGGAGTTCACAATGACTACACTGGATCCAAAGTGACCAAGCCACCTGTCTGCCGCACTGTAAGAAAAAAAGAGCACCAGTTTGTACCTTTGCTTGTCACTGGGACTGTACCCTCAAGGGTCTGCCAATTCTACCGAATAGCTGTACGTAAAAGTACCTTTCAGTCTAATTTAAGGTACAGAAATGGACTCTGAGGAATGGTTTTGTACCATTGGAGGTGCATTAATGTTGTTTGTACCTTGGGGATGTTCCTCAATTGGCTGCAATTGGCAGACCCCTGGGGGTATACCCCCAACGACAAGCAAAGGTACACATCGGCACTCTTTTCTCAGACGGTGCAGCCGAATGGTCCAATTTCTACATTAATTTCATGGATAATTAAAGAGGGCTATGTGTGACTGTCCAGTAAAACAAAGAGCGTGACTGAAGGTGAAGACAGTAAGGAAGCATGATTCTACAGTGTCCCCTAATGGAGAAAAAAATTAAAGCTCTTTAAATAGCTTTCCTGTGGCAAAAATTGAAGTCATGTTATCCCATCAAATTTACACAATGGCTTTAGAAATGCTGCCGTCCATTTGCACATTTTAGTGGTCTTGTCTGTCTCCGCTGTGTAGTTAATCATATTCAATCAAATATAATTAAAAGTAAAATTACATATTTCTTGCCTGATGTTTCACTTTTTTCAGCCAGGGGGCGCCAAGTCAACTTCCAGGTAAAGTTTTTTTAGGGCATTATATGAAAAAATACAGAGGGCAAAATGGGTGAATGAGAGGTTTTGGAGAAAGTGAAAGTGAGTTATAAGTTTACAAAAATGATTTTCTATCACAGGCTCTGAAATAAAGGGATATTCAGAGGCAGGTTTGTTTAAGCAATGCAACAACATGGTAATTGTGGGTTTTTATGTGTAAACTCTGCTGTATAGCCTGTTATCCCTTCTTCTTTTCTTCAGCAAATCCTGAACACATGCATCCCGGCTGTCCCAAGGTGTATTTGGGGGGGGGGGGGGGGGGGTGCAACTTGTAACGCTCGGGCCTGCAGACATGTTTTGGGGGTCACAGTCCCAGCTCTGTCTCTGGTTGGGTGCAGTCTCAAATCTGGAGTGCTTGGTCTTTTCTGGTCTAATCCATGCCCTACTGATCCAGAATATTCTATGAGTGAAAAAATTGGAGCCTTCACGTGATGCCGGGATTTCACAGCAGATGACTGCTCCAAATGTCTATGCAGGATTAGCATGCCCTTGTATTTCCACTGGCATTTTTCCTCACACGGCATGGCTGGTCCCCCAGGAACATGTGGTCTTTACATTGTCAGACATCAGTGACGTGACACAAAGCACATAGCCCTGTTCATAGGTCTGAAACCACATAAACGAAGGAAGACAAGATGACATGATTCTCTCACCCATATTTATGCGTCAAAAAACCCCACACATGTTTACCTGCCCAAGCCCCCATCTTTATTTGCTCCCTCTTATCTGGCTGATAGCTCCGGATATTTATGAGTCGTACCACCTCCTGGCCCCTTAGTGCCACATTAAATATTAACTCTCCAAAGTCAAACTCTCCAAAGCCTTGGAAAAACGTCTAAATCCTTTATCACTACATATTCTCTGGCTGTTTCAAAGACTTGAGCTGGAGACAACCATATAATTCTATATCTTTATTAACTACATCATCAAACTCTCACACAAACACTGTCGGGGCTGGGGGGGGGGAGGTGACAGACATCGTTTCTTAATTAAACCGGCACCATTCATCACGCCTACATCCAAACCGATCGTCAGGCAAAACAAAACTTCCAACACAGTGTCTTCACATGTGTCAGTGTTGCACAGAATACTAATATATCACTAAGTCAGAATATTACGAATATTGTTACGTGACCTCAATACCTGTTTTCTGGTTAGGCTGTGAAAGAAGCTCAGGGAGCGGGACTTTCACTTCTACGAATCCCACAGGTTTCAAAAAGACCACCTGAGGTGGCATACTGCTCAGAAACGCAGAAAGAAATAGCTAAAGCCTTACATACGTCTGGTCAAGATGAATCGCAGATCAAAAGAATTAGAAGAAGAAGCGCGACCACGGAGTCCGTGAGACCCGCCCCCGGGGGTGTTGACCAATCAGGACGCAGAACACAAACTGCGTTTACACTCATATTCCGCAATATTTCAGCAGAGTAAAGGGAGCGAAGCGGAGAGAAACTCCATGTTCTGCATGTAAAGAGCAGGGAGATCAATGAAAGGCAGGGAAAAACACAGGCAAACCGAAGGGACCTGACCAGAAGAGATGTGAAGGGAGCCCTTTGGCAATGCCGATGTTTTAAATGCAGTTGCAAGTGCATTTAATGTGCGGCGGCAATAAGGCGAGTGGGGCAATGCGCTGAACTGCGGCAGGAAAGTCCGTCAAAGTTTGAGTCGCGGCTATCCGGCGAGCAGCCGCTGGAAGTGACAAGCCAGGAGCGGGATCTACCTTGAATGCCTACGGATTATAACTCTCCTGGGAGAAGCCAAGAGATCGCCAAGAGAATAAAGACGATTGCGGATCCCACGTTTTGCGCTTATTCTGACATTCATTGACAACTGCTGTAAGGAGCTGTTTTATCGCAGGATATCGGCCAGGTGTCCGACGTGGGACCCGAATGGGATTCATGCCACTATAGTCTATTACATATATCCCTGATTTTGGTTTCCACAAATGCGCTTGAAGAAACCAGCATTTCTTCGCTTAGGATTTTAAACCAAGACTTGCATTCGGAATTACAATCATGAACTTTGTTTTCGGTTTAATGCTGTTATTTTCCACGACGCTTCTATACTTGTCAGCTGTGAAGGTAAGCGCAGTGTTCATTAAGAGAAAAGGGTAGCCGGTGTTAGACAGTATTACTCCGTGTCACGTATTGTTAAAGTATTAATGTTATAAAGTGAATAATGCTGGCGTCCCCTGAATGCGCCAGTCGTCCTTGTCGCCTCCCCGGGGAGGTCATCGCTCATGTCCCGCTCAAGCTTTCTGAGATGTGGGGACACACTGATTGCAACCTTCACATGGTGGGAGGACAGGGTCTTTTACGGATCGATGTGGTTAGTTATGCAATATTTAATTGTTATTCGGAAATTATATTGAGATAATTATTATTTCGAGCAAAACACAAAGTTGAACATTAGTGAATATGAGGGGCCTGATCACAGCCACCTTCAGCGTTGTGGGGGTTTAAAGGTACAGCGGCGTTTTTATTTGGTGCATTAGAGGACACGGTTACATATCACCATTATATTAACTGTGCAACTCTGTTCAGTACAAGGATGGTCTCCTTGTAGATTTTTCATCGTCCTTCCTGGTGTTTTAAAGAGTTGACTTTGATATTTGGAAATTTGGTTGAAAACACAAGGCGTCAAAATTTAATAACATAAAATAAATTTCTTTATGCATACCTTTTTGTATCTTTTGTATAATACAAGGAATATTTTTTATATCAGCACCAATAGAACAAAGGTCTTTTGGTTACAGTTCACCTTACTTTAATTTTGGCCATAAATAGAGTTAATTTTAACTTGAAGTATGGCCAATTGTAATTTTTATAGTCGAATCGATTTATTTATTTATTAACTCCGAAAACATAAATATCGAATTAAATTTATAGTCAAAAGATAAATTTGCCGAAAGATTTTGATTAGACAGTAGCGTCTCGGTCTAATTAAGCAGAAAATCACGCCTTGTTCTTTTGATCATTTCGGAAGTCTTGTCCGGAATGAACTGCGAATGTTTTGTTTTAAATAAACGATTAGCCTATAACGTAAAGTCTCACACCCCCTTGGTGTCCAATAAGCGTTTTCAATAATAACACTTGCCTAAATTTGGGTTGGCCCTCGTTTTGTTTTACTTTTCTCCATTGAAGAAAGAAAATAATTAAGTTAGTTTTAACTTTTAATTTAGAGAAGGTGATTTCTGGCTCCTGCTATAGACAGCAAGCACTTGCAGTAGCCCCTTTTTGTGATTACAGTAAGTTCAGCCTTCAGGCAGCTAGAAGCGCCTAATTCTCACGCAATTTCTCGGGGCTGTTGCGTGATCTCGGCGTGGCGCGGCGGTTCCAGTGCGCCTGTAGGTGGGGATCAGACCGCCAGGAATGGATCAGGGCACGGAGGATGCGCTCCGGCGCATTATAGCACAACTGGGGAAATGTCTGTCAATATATCCATTATTTAAAAAATAAAAGCGTTACTCGAACCCTGGCCGTGTAAAGTCTGCCGTCGGAATGACAATATAATTGTGCGTTCATTTGATTTATCTTTGTCAATGCGTCTATAAAATCAATAGTATTAATAAACAATGTATACTTTGATTATTGATAAAGGGAATAAACTAATTATGCGCCCCATAATGAGTCACGTGTCACTTTTGTCTTGGCAGACTGCACCCACATCTAAAGAAGAAGGCAAAAGTGGTAAGTGGAGGGATTTTCCTGCTTTTCTCTGTTTCGAGTGACTATTTTGCCCCCTAGAGGCGCTGTGTAGAAAGAGACGCGCTCAGCTCAGTGGGTGGGATCCCGGGAAATTATATACCACTCTCTGTAGCAGCACTGTAGCTCCCATTCTTAAATTGAAATTTAGAAATTTATTCTGCAGTTTTTAAAATGCATTAATGACACTTTTTATTGAGTGAATCACTTCCAGTATCACTCTATTGTAACAGGATGGCTGTAACAGTACTGTGCTGGCAACAGGGGGCAGCACTGGGCATCACCACATGACAGCCCTGATACCCCACAGCTGGCGGCTAATAAAGGCAGCTGCAGCCTCATTCAGACCTGCGAATGAGGGCTGGGAGGAGAGGGAGTGGTGCTAGCTGGGCTTTCAGTCAGACACCGACCCCACTGGGGTGCTGAGGCTCCTACCTGGAGTTGCCCTTCAGCAGTGAGTAGTGAGTGTAGCTGAGCAGAGAGGAGACGCAGTCCTCCTCCCTTTCAGTTCAGAAAAGTCGAGGAGAATCTGTGCTGATTAATAGGGAATACGCCACTGTTGGTCTGTTTTCTGCTAAGTGACAGAGGGAGACAGAGATCTGAGTGTGTTGGGCTTTTTGTTGAGCAGTTTGAGAGCTCAACTTGTGGGGTCCTGGGACCGGCGTGGGTCTGCTGTGTGTCGGCTACTGAACTCTGTGGTGTTGGGCTGTTCCATGAGGGTGGCATCCCACAGGCACAGACACCCTCACACACATGCACACGCTCACTCACACCCATAGCGGCATACATGCCACAAGATCGCACACACACACACACACACACACACACAAGTCAGCTGAATGCCAAGTTAGGTTTGTTCATGTACGCATCAGCTTACAAAGTCAGCTGAAACAGTAAAGACTGAGCCAGACTGAAGCTCTGAGATGGGCTGAGTAGCGAGTGTGGCTCCCCTCCCCTCCCCTCGCCTCCCCTCCCCTCGCCTCC
>JAODUD010000039.1:17267643-17279814 GCA_026784285.1 Stomatorhinus walkeri | reverse complement strand
TGGTGTGTGGGTGTGCCCTGCGATGGGCTGGCCCCCCGTCCAGGGTTGTTCCCTGCCTCGTGCCCGTTGCTTCTGGGTAGGCTCCGGACCCCCCGCGACCCAGTAGGATACGCGGGTATAGAAAATGGATGGATGGATGGATGGATGGATGGATGGATGATTTGTAAATCCTTGCATTCTGGTTTTATTTACATTTTACACAGCATTCCAGCTTTCTTATAAATGGCGTTGTACTGCAATTCTGTCTAAGGAAAACCAACATGGCATATGTGATAATAAACAAGATGTCCCAAACAACAAAATAGCTGCAGTTTTATAAAAGTTGTAATTCACTGAAAATGGCATCTAGGCAGCTGACCTCTTGACACTTGACACCTGCTTAAACATGGAGGTAAAGCCACGCTCCCTTTTCTCTCTCCATATTATTCATTGTCGTTTCAAGTTCACCATGAAGGTTAAACCAAGCAGAATGTTCATTAATTAAATCCCAGATTAAACATAAACTTTGGATAAAGATGAGTTATGTAATGAGTTGTACATGTAGAACTGTAAACAGGCCAGAACAACTAGTTCTGTTGAATTATGTCTGTGGACACAACTTCCTGACATCTTTATGGATGCACAGAGATCCCAAGATGCTCACAACAATGGGAATTCGAGACACTAGACAGCAAAGTATTGAGAACAGGTGGATTCAAAGACACATACAGGATGTCAACATGAGTCTATTTATCTGCTTGTTATGGGATTTGTAAATAAACATGTATGTTTTTGAGAAAAGCAATTAGAACCTGTAATGAAGCAAACCGGACATCCGGGAGGTGGGTTTACCTTCACCTTTTAATAAGAGTGGATGAAATGTAGGGCCACAGACTGAACCGTAAGACACGATGGCAACCCAGACAAAGTTTGTAACTCAGTTCAACTGCTAGCAGTCTGAGGATGAGAGCCATTTCATTCAAGGTATCAGATGTTTGGTGAAATTAATATGAAAAACTTAGAAATTGCATATTGGTTTTTACTCTAACTGTGATCAGATTATACTCATGTAATAATATAGGCAACTCTCAATATATTTCGAATTGATTTACGTAACTCTGTATATACACAAAAATAAGATGCGTAAGATATGCAGTTTACAAAAGCGCTAACTCAAAAAGTTGTATACTTTATCTTTTCATTTATTTAACATGTGTTCTTTAGTATGTATTACTAATATATTTTTTGGCTTAAGTGTTTTTTGCTGTGAGGTGTCTTGAATGGTATGGCAAAGTAAATCTGATAAAAAATAAAACGGCAAAGTAAAAATGGCACGGCAAAGTAAATCTGATAAACTTGACTGACGCAATTTTGATCACTTACGTCAGTTGAGAACTGCCTGTACTGGGCGTTTAAATCAAATTGGGCTGTTGTTACGCACAGTTTGGTATTTGATTGAGTGATTTTCATAAAGCCATTTCTATAATAACTATTTACTGTCCTGAATGTAACTTACTTTGAATATAACATACGTCAGTGTTGTAGTCATCACTTATAGAAAAATGGCACACATTACAGATTTTCATATTAAATTGAAAGTAACCTTAAAATGCTGGCTTTATAAAAGAAAGTGAAATAAGTGCAATAAAGAAAAATATTTAGAAATAACTACCATGGACTTCACGCAGGATTACCTATAGCTCCTGAAGCCAGGTAGGGGTGTAGCATGTCATTGTTATGCTACACATGAAATATATCATAAGCTTCCTAAAATTGGGCCCCTTCTTGTTCTAAATACCTCAAGAATGTTGTAAATGATTTAATCTCTGATTAAACAGGAACTCATGCAGACCAGCTCCCCCTGCCCCCATGTTAACCAGTGCCCCTGTGTTAAGAAATGGACTTTAAACTGTCTCGTTTAGTTAGCAGGCTAGTCCAGCCACGTCAGTGAGCTTTAAAATGATTGGTTCAAAAATAACACTGTCCCAGCAATTCCACAAACAACAGAGGAAACCCACCAAAATTTGACCAAAATCTAGGCTAATGCCGGTATTCAGATGATGGAAATACGGACACACTGCAGAGGATGTAAATTCCACCTAACAAAGATTTCCAATGCAAATATTAAAGGACCACTAGTTAGGTTAAATCGGTGTCACCAGTTAACCTTAAGACTCACTGGGGACCAGTGGTTAAGTGCAAAGAGCACCTGTTTCCCAAGGAATATAGTGAAATTCTTACGCCACAGTTGCAGAGTAGGAGACAAGACAGGACAGACTGTGATGCAATTCAGGACAAATAGTGCAAGACAAAAGAATATTAGAATGGGTGAACAGTAATAATGCAATGAATAGGTGATGCAACGTGGAAGAATTTGCAAATAGCCGCAAAGGTAGTGGAATACCGGTGAAGTACAGAAGTGGAATATTATCAACAGTGTGCAATATAATGCAGTGGGTGGATAGATACAGGTCATTGGTTGTTTAGTGACCTGATGGCTTGGAGAAGGAAGTCCGTTGGTGATGCGCCAGTATCACTGTCCAGTGGACAGGAGTGTGAGTCGGGTGCGAGCTGTTTGGCTGGCATCCCTGAGGGCTGATGGACTCAGCTCCTGTCTGGCAGTAGGAAAGAGAGATGGATTGCGAGTGAGGAAGATCAGTGCTGATGATCTTTGAATATGTTTGGAGAGTTTGACAGTCTTTTGCTGCGGTTTGAGGTGCTGAGCAGTTAGATTACCCAGTAACACCGTGATGCATTCAGTCAGGCTGCTCTCAATGGCGCAGCGGTAGAGGCTCACCAGGGCTCCGGTTCCCAGGCTCGTAAACCTCCTTAGGAATATACCAGCTCTATAACAGCCTCTGAAGAGTCACCTTGAGGATTTACCCTCAAGCTCATTTTGACCTGTAACTATCAACGGATGGTCTTGGTAGCTAATATGTATTGGTGTGTGTTCTCATGTCAGTGTTTGTTCCCAGCGCAGCTGCCTGATGGGGTTAATTGCTAAAAAAGACTTCAGCCCAGTTCAGATCATGACAGTCTGCCAGACGTGGAAGGGTTTCAATAACGAGGAAACAGCCCAAACGTTGCTTCAGTGAGACCTCAGTGGGGGCCAGATCTGGGCAGCAGTGGACTCCCCTCTGGCCGAGTCCCCTGGCGTGACCCTGGCGTGTTGCAACAGTGACATTGCGTTATGCGTTAGGACCCAGCGGGTCGGCTTAGATGAGCACTGCTGGACAGAGTAGGTGTGTTTTCTGGATAAATGTGCCTGTCGTTTGCTGTAGTGGCACCCAAATTGGTATCTTCTGTGAAGGAGCTTTGTCTAGCAGATACAGCGCAAATAGAGCGTAAAGTCCTCCAGGCTTAAAACAATGTCTAATCATGGTTTACTGTGTAAGAAATCGCCCAGCAAAACCTTACTTTCATATAAATAACATTTAAAAATGCAATGCAGTGATTATTATTTAGAGTATTTAGAGCGTTCCACTAAACATAATCCTGTTCATCAGAGTTCTAATAACATCGGAGCACCTCTTAATTACATGCCGCAGGGTGACATGTAGTCACATGAAATGTAACATGACGCTTCGCACGTTTTCCTTTAAAAACCTGGGCGGGACTGTTTACATATTAATACTTTCCTGGCTTGTATTGTCTCTGCTGAAATGAATGATGTAAAGACAAATGCAGCAGCTAGGGAGGTAAATGCACCCAGCTGGTGAGGCATATTTAAAAGGGAGGGTCAGGCAGGGTGTGTCTCCTGTGACACGCCCCTTTAAGACGCGGGGGCTTTAAGAATGAGCAGTTTATACCACGTAGCCACTGCGACGTGACTTTCAGCAGGTGAGCACTGTGTCATGCTGCAGTCAGTGGAAACTCGCCTGCTTGGTCACCTGACCTGCCTTCCAGCAGTCACAGCACTCAGGTGTCTGAACAGCTGCTCCTGTTCTGTGTGTGTGTGTGTGTGTGTGTGTTTGTGTGTGTCTGCCCGAATGGCGGAGCCTCTGTGGAGGTGTGCTGTCACACACGTACCTATATGGCACCGGTTCCTGCTAGTCTACTCGGAGGATCTGGCCTATATTTACCCAGGTCTCAGTGTCATGTGTCTGCCATTCCTCCGTTGAAAGACAGGCCACACTATGAGTCATCCTGCTATCTTTGCCCGCTCAGAGAAAGCAAGAAAGACCCCGTTAGAGTGCATACGTTTGCATCACCTCTTACTCAGCACATTTGTGGAGGTTGATAAACTTACACGAAGCTCTATCTGCAGCACACTCCACTTCCTCTGCTGTCTACATGAGAGCAGAGTGAAGGTCCCCCACTCCAACGGACGCTGTCTCCATCTTTAGTGGCATTTTATCAAATGTCAGAACACCTGGCCAAGGTTACTTATCCAAGGCGACAGGTAACGTTGCAACTTCCTGATTAGGTCAAGGATTTACTGGAAATGCTCATTTTAAAAAGGAAGTCCTGCAGTTATATTTCCTGATTTAGCTGCAAAGCGTTTACAATGCAAGAAGCACATGGACCGTAAATGTAACATGCTGACTCAAAATAGCACTGCCAGTACAGCAGGGGCTATAGATAGCATCGCATTTTGTTGGCTGGTGTGTCAAGCTGCTGTTATCCTAGAGGTCTGATCAAAAGTGGTGGGCTTAGGGTTTGTGTCTAGGTCATGGTGCTGATGTCTGTTGGAGCTTGGAGGGAAAGGAGAAAGGAGGGGAGAAGGGCTATGGAGAGGATATCAACTGGCTGCTGCGGTAGAGTACGATACGGTGGATGTGCTCAGCGTATCTGGTTGTTCTGAGAGTATGCTATGAGAGTATATTCTGAGAGTATGTTCTGAGAGTATATTCTGAGAGTATATTCTGAGAGTTTCTTCTGAGAATATGTTCTGAGAATTGCTGCAGTGATTCAGTGCAGGCTCACTGCTTGTCATGCAGATCTTACATATGGAAAGTCTGAAAGTAATACTGGATTGAGACAGCACTAGGTCATTCAAATGGCAGCTGCTGCAGCACAGCCGGCTCTTGAACACGTTGTGATACATCTGGCCACCTATTGGATAAAATCCAATGAATCAGCCCTCTTACATCCTGCACATCAGACTTGCTGCTATCCACACTGCATGCCAAGTTTGTGACATCATCCTTGCAAATTGACTCCACTGGTTACATCAGATCCTAAGTGATTATCGTGAGGTGTCAGAAATTTGCCCTCTCTGCACATTTGTGGAAAAGTCCATGGATATAATTTTCAGGAAACGCTTCTTCTTATGTCAAAAATACTTGACCGCCAAGTTAAGTCAAGTCAAATGGGCTTTATTGTCATATCGCCCATATACATGTAGACAGCAGCATAAAATGATGTTCTCCCAGGACCACGGTGCAACACTCAGACAGTGAGTGACAGGGGGAGGGTTTCAGAGGATTTAAAGTGCAAAACAAAGAACGGTGTGAAACTGGGGGGCTGGACACTGGGGTTTATATATCAATCTTACAATTGTCTCCCTATCAAGTTAAAAGCACAGCATGATTTAAGCCTTTTTAGCCTCAAACCCTACAAAGGCTAACGCTTCACATATGGAGTAACACCTCCATCCCTGTACAAGATGCAGACATGTGGAGGAAGATGGCACTGGATGTTAATCATGGGAAATGGAAACACTGGTGCAGTTGTGCTTTGTTTCTTTTAAGTGGAGCAGTTTAAATCCCCTCACTGGAATTCAGAATTTATACATATTATGACCTAAAACCATGACAAGAAGAAGCAGTTAGAAGATGGATGGATGGATTGATATTATGATCAATTATTTTCTAAGGTACTGTACAGCTGCTCTGAATCTGCTTCACCTGATTACCATATTAATTGACAGAAAAGTCCTCCTTGTTGCTTTCACGGTGATTGTCTAATCCCGGTAATAACAGGATGGCTAAATCCCCTTGCTATTATAAAATGGCATTTGATGGGTCTTTCCTGACCCCTGGTAGGTCTGTTGAGGCTCTGAGCCCCCTTGGATCACACATGTAGACCTTTAACACACAGAGTGTGATGTACCACGCAGACCTTTGGATTGGATCCACCTGTTTTTCTGTTTAACTGTGAACTACTCAGCAGCTGTAAGTTATTAAAGTGCAGTATGAAATAAGATGGATGAATGGAGGAAAGACAGGAGGTGAATTTATTTGTTATGTTGTGTCCTTCTTTACACTTGAAACAGTGATAAGGACCGAAAAGGTGCCTTTTTCATGAGTGCCATTTCATAAGTAATGATTTCTTTCTTTTACGGTACAAACTAGTACCTCTTGTTTATTCTGGAGGTACACATAGTGACAGGAATCCCCAATGAAATCTATAAGTGGGCTGTTTTTACAGTTTGGTGTGTTTGCTGTTCGGAGTGACTCCGCTTTCCACTATCACCCAATTACATGCGATGGGTGAGACCACGTTACAACTGTCGACACATTGGAAAGTAATACTATCTATCTTTCATACTTTTATTCCTGGGAAATGACTGTACAGCACATGACTGGGTGACAAGCAGTAGGTCATTCATCAAAAATCCTTTTCCCATCTCTCACTCCCTATCACCTTTATGCCTCATAGTTAAAATGCCAGAAAGCCAGAAACATCACAACAACACTCTGGGTATTTGGCGTTACATCGCTTGCAGGATATTTGTGCGTGACCTAGTGAGTCACAGCAATCCGTAATAATTCACATGAAAGGATGCTGACATTTGTATCCACTGACCGCTTGTCAAACTGAGGGGCAAAGTGAATTCTCACATAAACACGTAACATGTGTTTCCTTTGAATGGGTATGTGGTGTGAGTAAGGCCACATGCCACGGGGTCACAGGGCAGATAAATGTGAGCGGAGTTATGTGATGTAATCAGGTCTAATCAAGTGGATTAAAGTGGGCTTTATCTCTTAATCATTTATATACAGGTATACAGTGGCACAAAATAACGTTCCTCCTGGGACCTGCTTCAAAAAGCAGGATTTCTTGCTTATCGAGATAACTAATTTAAGGTATCAAAGTTTAAATGGCCTTTGTTTTCGTTCACTTAAATTTAGTCCAGACTACCTTAAATCCAACAAGTTATCCAGCTAAGCAAGAAATCCTGCTTTTCTGAAACAGAACCCAGGATTACAGAGCAACAACAACAATAATAATAATAATATAAAAACCCACCATGCACCTGTGGCTTCCAGGACAGGCTCCAGACCCCCTAACCCTGCATACGATAAGCAGGTATAGAAGATGGATTGATGAAGTGGATCTTACTGTCATACCATCCATATACAGGTATACAGTGGCAGGAGATATTGCTCCCCCAGGACCACGGCTGGATACAAGGATTTGTGTTGCCATGTTCTTGTCCACCCGCATAACCCTGTTATGCTCAGAAACTGTTACTCTCACTGACTGTGCCAAAGGTCACCAGGCTCCTGAAATCCATTCCAGTTATAAAACTGTTTATCTAGGTAGTAAGTGTTTATGTGCTCAGAATTAAAATATTTAATATTAAAACATTTGCAAATTAACAATAATATAATAAAAACTAAGAAGATTTTCTTCTGTTCTCCAGCAAGTTACTGATATCTTGTTATCTTGTAGATGGCTAAGATGAATACTGTTTCAGTTCTCAAACCTCTCCTCAGGGGCACCTCACCCATTCCACGTATTTGTTCACAAACGGCTCGCTTATTTAATTAATTTAATTAGTTTAAAAAGTCAGTGAGGTATTGACTAGTTATTTAAGGAGGTGCAGTGATCAAGTAAAAAAAAAACATGGGCATGTTGCACGGTTGCTGCAAATACTAGGGTGACTTTGGGGAAGGTTTTCAAATGGTTAAGCTAACATGCTTTAACAGGGATAAAACTACAGATTTACACCAACATGAACATCGTTTAAACATCATTTTCTTTGAGTGCCTCAGACTTTTGCTCAGTACTGAACTCTAAAACCAACTAACTGTGTGATGGTCTCTTGTTTCAATCAGTTTCCTTTGTACGAGACTTATTCTGGGGTAATTCCCTGCTGAAGATCACAATCGGCCTTATGATAGGGAGTGGGTATGTTACCTGAAACTAACTGCATAACTGGTAATTATTTTTGGTCATTACATAAATAAAGACACATTGAGACGAAATGAAACGCAGCTTGACAGCATAATGTTCATGAGTTTCAGCAAAAGTAAACTGAGTCTGTCCAGTTAATTTCAGAATTTCGTGGTGATTCTGAGCAATATGAGCTGACCCCTATTCAGTCTGTGCTGGTATTCTCAGAAGGTGTGCTGGGGTGTTTTTATGGAGGACAGTGTGCTGGTGCTCCTTAGATAAAGGAACACGTTTGTTGAATAATACTTTACTGGGCGGTAAGAATATTACTGTTAGTGGACAGAGGCAGGGATAGACAGACTGAAATCCCGTGTCACTATCCACCATGTCCTCAGCTAGACTGAGATGTCTTACCGCCAATTAAGAGGTCTCCTGTCTCGTATTTTCTTTATACGCACACACATCCAGCATTTACAGAGAGAGAGAGAGAGAGAGATGCCTGAAGCTGACGCTTAATTTGGTGATTATTCTCCATGTGACCATGAGCGGTGACAGCATCCTCTGCCCCGATGTGCTGGCACGTACACAAAGGCGAGCACAACAATGGGCACCGTTGTGTGAAATCTGGCTGCCTTTGGGGACAATAGCCAGAGGATTTAAGCAAGTTGACACGGACTCCGCCGAACACACAGCCTTTCTGCCTTCTGCGGAGGCTTTGGCCGTCTGGTGGATCTCAGCAATTCCACCAAAGGGTGACTGTGCCCCTCTACAATATAAAGACTGAAACACGTGGTCACCCCCAATTAACGTACACAAAGCGTTCTAAGGAGAGTGGCATGGTGGGAAGGGCAGAGGTGTGGCAGGGCATGCTCAAGTGTATAAAGCTATTCCCAGATCTGCACGCTCTGACACGCCAGCCACTTTCCACATTCGACATCAAGAGAAATCCTCCTCCGAGCCTTGTTGGGTATTTCCCAACTGACAGCTAGGAGATGTGTTGGAACAGGACTGGGGTTTTGCTGCATAGTGAAAGCAGAGCTGAACAGGAAAAGGCTATAATGTGAAACAGAATCGGGGGGTTCAGCCCCCCAGTCTCCCTGCTTTTACTTTGAAGAGTGCACAGGCAGGGCGGCACGTCTCAGAAATGCACCAGAAACACATCTTTCATGCTTGGCCTTCCGAAATTCTAGAAATCTCAGGGTCACAGGGCTTCCGGAATCTTCCTGGCTCTCTGCTCACTGTTGCCGGAATCCTGATTCTGCATCTTTTTTTCCTTCTATTTAATTAGAAGTGACAATATTTCTTTATGTAAAAATGGATTCAATTGCAAGCGGTATGTCTGCATTAGTGTCAAAGCAGCTGCTTCAGTCTGAGTCCGTCGTTGACCATCCATAATAGCTAAAGCATTTTCATCAGCCATCCACATCAGCCTCAAAGTAACACCCAGAGGTGTGGCCTTGACAAGACTTTAGCCTTAACAATATCTATAATAAATCTATTTGGTTTGTTAAAGATTTGCAAGTAGCATTTTTCAGTAAAAAAAAAATTACATCAAAGACCTACGATTAAATTATCCTTGTCTTATTGTGATCATGTTTTATCTAGTAAAATGTAAAAATTAGAGTGCTATTTACAAATATCCCTTTCCTCTGAGTTAAGCTGGGGACCAAGAAACAAATGCAGTGACTGACTTTTGTCCCCAGATATTCAAGCGTTACAGACTTAAAATGCAGCACCCAGTGATGCAAAAATACCAGTGGGTGCCCGCAGAGACACTGCGACATTGGCGCCAGTCTCCTGAAACTACTCATTTTCCCCATTTGCCTCATTTGAGCTCATCATCTTCCTTCAGTCTCACAATATAATCCTCCTCTTCCTCAGACGCATGTCTCCTTGGGATTGCCACCAAAGTGTTTTCACTTTAACCAGCACGCATTTCATGCGAAATCTGACAGCTTTTTTATCGTAGTTTTCTGCCTGGGGCTGTTATTGCACCTGCTTTGGATGCAGTTTAAATACTCATATTCAGAAGAGTTTCACAACATTAACAATATTTTCTTAAGGGCAGGTATGCTTTTCCGGAGGATCTTCCCTGAGCAGGAATGCTTGAAATGAGTCAACCTGGGCAGCCTGGACCAACAATCTCACTGTTTATTATCATCTGATAGTATCATTACGGGTGTATTTGCATGTAGCATAACCTTATGACTTGCAAAGACATTTACAGCTTCGTGTTTTCAAACATTCTTTAGATCAAGGCAAGAGCAAATTAGTTATCTGCTCCCTGAATGTTTTAATCTTTTGTTGCTGCCATGTCTTTGGTGTGATGATCAAGGTCACTTGAATGTTCCTTCTATCATTCCAATGTAAACTTTTTCATTTTTCAGTTGGTTTCTGATCCCAGCTCTTCAGCTTCAGAAATCATGGCTCCTTCAATAGTGGCAAGTATTCCACGTCCTCATGCAACCCAAACCGTGGCACTAACAGCGCCATGCTTGATTACTGGCATATTGTAGAATTATTATTACTTATATTTTCATTTATAGTTATTCAGTCAACTTTCCAATGCTTAACAAAACACAAAAAATCTGTAGATCATGAAATGGTGAAGTGGTGAAAGCCAGTGGTGTGCAAAAACTTTACGCTGTTAATGTATGTGGGAGTTCAGCTTGCGTGTATGTTGTGTGACAGATACATTCACATATATTCACAGTGAAACTGTCAGCCACACTGGCAGGATTCTGGGTCGCAGGAGCCTTACGATCCTCATTTTATCCCAGGAGCAGATGTCCTCTATACAGGCTGTTTAGAAGAGAAACCACACTCTAAACATCTAAACCAGACTAAACGTCTTAATGTCTTAATATCAACACACCAAACTAGAACAGGGAACTTGTAAATACCTCCAGGTGGGTAGTAGTAGTTATATCAACATCACACAGCTCCTTCTGCGTGACCTTTGTTAACGCATGTGCATCTTGAAGGTGACAGGGTAAAGGTAATAAGTCTGCTAGAAATCGATGTTTTCACTCATTTGTCTCTTGCTTCACAGCAATCCATCTGTCTTCCCAGCTGTCTGTATATCCCTGCAGCTATCAGTTAGAATAATGATGTGAAAAATCTATATCTATAGAAGACTGACAGCATGGGTTTGGGGAAAATTATGGTGGAATTAGTGTTGAAAACAGGGGAACACCATGCTAATTAGCTAATCTCCGGCAATGTAGTGAAATGTAATTTCCAATAGATTTTTTTTCAGAGATTAGCTTTAAGGTCACTGTGGTCTGAGATTAAGACATTCCAGACATGTTTAGTTTCTGTGATTTTTTTTCTAACTGTTTGAATTATTTGCATGTGATTACCCCAGATTGGGTGAGCGCACCAGGCTGAAGATTTCCACTAAAGGCACGTGTGTGAGTGACCATAATATGAGGTGCTGTCAGAGTCTGTCTGCACGATGATATTTATGTCATATTTCTGGAAAAACTGTCACAGTCCTGCATTTGAAAGGTGTTGGCGTTTCTGTCCCTGGAGGGTGTTCTGTTGCTTATGAAGCCTCTGCTGCTCTTCATGTCGGTTTCCAGCACACTGGTTAGGTGCCGTCCCTGTCGACAGTGGCCACACAGAGACCAGACTGCAGGGTGCCTAAATGCAATGCCCTACTTAAGCTAGCCGCATGTACCAAGTGAAGGTGTTCGATCGTTAGTATCACGCTTACCAAATTACAGACGATTATCGAAAACACCATCAGCCGCACGTACACACAGGGCGTCAAACACCTGATAGTCTGCCTGGCAGAGGCGGGTCTCAGCTTTTTTTTTTTTGAATTGCTTTGTTTAGCATTGCTGTGGTTTCATTTATTACCTGGATAGGATGGGCTGGTTTGCTGAAGTGGATGCTGGTGAAGTGTATTAAAAATATCCAAACAATGCCGCATTCTCCCTGTGCCATTCTGGCTTCCTCTGTGAAATCTGATTTCCATCCACAGACTAGAGTTATGCAGTAACGTTAATCGGTATCTCTCAAGCTGCGTGCGAGAGTCAGTGTTCATGTGTGTGTGCCGTGCAATGGACTGGCATTCGTCCAGGGGGGACCCCAGCCTACCTGGGACAGGATCCAGCCCCCCCC
>JAODUD010000039.1:17233930-17254189 GCA_026784285.1 Stomatorhinus walkeri | reverse complement strand
AGGAAATGAATTGCCGAACCCCCCTCCGCAAACGAAATGAATGGCCTGACCCCCCTCTGCAAACGAAATGAATGGCCGAACCCCGCTCTGCAAACGTAGTGCACTGCTGAACCTCACTCTGCAAACGAATGCTTTCTGTTTGCACACGCCTACCTGATTAGGCCCGACTACGGCCTTGCGGGCTCTGTTGCTTTGGTGGGGGCTGTGGTATGCACCCAGAGAATGTCCTCCTGTAGCAGAGGATTATGCACTTTGTTTTATATTTCTGGACAACTGTACTCACACTCTACCATAGGCAATGCAGAAATAATATAATTACGCTTACAAGCGCATGGGTGTTGTTTAGCTAAAGGGGGTGCTGTTCTTCATCAAGGTCTCATGTGAGCTCTGAAGAGCGCATGACCTGTGTAGCTTACCAGCATTTCTTAGTGAGGAGCTTCTCTCCCTGCAGACTGGGCTGTCCCCCATGGCCTGCATGTAAAAGTACAGTACAGTGACAGCGGAACACAGCTTAACCCTATCAGTCTATTAACCTGTGTCAATCAGATGGTGTGTGCAAATCTTACAGAGAAAGGGCATTACTAGAATGATTGCTTTTATTTGATTATTTATTACAATACTAACATGGTAAAGTTTTAGCATGATGGTGAATGACTAGGTCTGCAGTACTTAATAATTCTGTCCCCATGTCATGTGATTCTTACATATCACACTGGAATGTGTTGTAATTAGTGACCTACAGTCTGCGCATGCAGTAGGATTTCAGTGATGGTGTCACTGCATGGCATGGAGATCATTATTTTTATTTCCATGCCCATCTACTCATCATCGGAATGAACCACACAGGAGGGTTACACACTTCTGCTTGGGACATATATTTAAGCAACTGTCAGCAAAGAGGAAAGATCTGCTGTACATTTGGTCTTTTCTTCTGGTTTTTAAGTGGAATGTGGTTTCTGGGCTATTTCTCAAGAAATTTCAGATTTTTTAACTCACTAGCGCCTCCTGCCAGTCTCCCTGGCCAGCCCACAGGTTACAGCACCTACCCAAATCTCTAGTTCACCTGGCGGCTCACGGTTCCCCAGTGTCAGAGGAGCAAGGTGCTGTGTAATGTACCTTATCTAGGAATCAGTGGTCTAAGACGTGGGGTTTGGTGTCACCAAATGTCACGGTCCCTAAGACATGCAGAGATTAGCAGCTGGTTGTTTACATATTGCGATAAGTCATGTGATAAGTCATGTGACTTATCAGACATCACACTCTCTGCCATGTCCACTATTCTTTATCATTATCAACCACCAGGGTTGTTGACACAGAACTATTCTATTGCATACAAGCTCAAATGGAAATTCACACATTCGACTACTATTTGCCATGGAAACTCTGTTGTATTTCTGATCCTCCATGATCCATGTTACTGTTTCTGAGACTGAAAAAGACAGCGATCTTTGTGTCAAACTATGTATTTCAAAGTGAAAGATCTTCCACCACAAATGGATTCCTGACAGTGGCATAAGACCTCATTCCTCTGGTCACCAGATTGAAGGACAGAAGACAACCAGTGATTAGAGCTAATTTGAAGGACCTGGGCTGTACATGTATACAGATCATATGGAAGTTCAGAACACAAACATGCTAGGAAACATGCCTGCAGAGTTATTAGCCCAACCAACCAGGTCAAGACACCAGCAGTCAGAGGGCAGAGGCCACAAAGTTTTGGTGACCCTATATTTTGCTAAATTCCATTTTTTTACACATTCATATGAAACAAAGAAAAGCCCGAAGAGCTTTATAGAGAATAGGAATGCCAAGCAATTCTGACCTGCAGACCACAGCACAGACATTATGTCAGACCTGACGTCTAAGATGCTAAAGGACAGTCATTTCCAACCCATTCATTAACTTCATGTAATATTAAATTTCTACTGCTTATTTTAGTTTTATGTGTTTGCAAGCATCTGTTCTAAAATAGCTTTTATTGCTGGCTTTATATTATTTACTGCAAGTGTTTTTTGGATGGCATGTCAGATTTCGGAGGCACACTTTACTCTGGAATGTGACTCTGCGCTGCAATATCAGCTTCTGGCTTCTCCTCTGGAGCTACGGAGAGCTGCTCGCGACCACACCACCCTGCTGAGATGCCGTGTCATCGGCTTGTTTTAGAAATGAAACAATCATTTAGGGGTATGAGCGGTTTGTGTCCCCGGCGATGGATAGCAACATGATGTGGCTTGGGGTAAAGCAATAAACAAAAACAGCTTGGTTTAGCTATAAAACATTTTAAACCGAAATGCAAGCCGCAAGAGCTTTTCATCATCTATGTACCAATTTCTGAAATCCACACCGATGCATCGTCAGCTGTGGTGTGATCTGAGAACTACTGCTACTTTCCCGTTTTATGAATTATCATTCGACCAATTAATTTTCATTAGCCGGCTGCCTGACCCTCTCTCTCTCGATTGGTCAGATGCTCTTGTTCTGGTAAATAAGACCTCAGCCAGTCAGCAATCTTGCCACTTGTGTAACTCTGTGAAAGTGCCCCGTTCAGGGCAGCCAGTGTCTATAGTTGGCACAGATCCCATATAATACATGCTTGTTTTATATTACAAAATAAACTGTCATGTCCTGTTTTGAACCAATACAGGGTGCGATTTGTCTGATTGTCAGGACCCTCGTCGCACTTTTCCAACTGGGGGGCTGCATCCTTTATTGCATTAAATTGGAAGTGGCAACCATAGGATTGTCTTTCATCTCTCTCATTATGTTTGGACTCACCTTAAGATGCAGAATGGTCCCTGTCATGGAGTTGGCACTGACGGGGAGGGACATCTACCCATTAACTTACCTCATAGGATTTAGTGGGGCTTTCCTGAAGTGATAATAAAACCACGGGATTATATAAAACAGATATGAGAATGAATATATGTGTGTTTTAAGGATCTCCCCATGTGCCTTTTTGTCCAGGGTGTTGTTGGGGAGGGGTTGTTGGTGATGAAATTTGAGCATTGAGGTGAGAGGGGTTACTGGTGGTAAGATTTGCCTGTCATGGGGGGGGGGGGTTGGTGCTGGCAGTGAAATTTACCAAACAGAGCTGGAGAGTGCTGGTGGTAAAATTTAACAATACGTTTCATAAAACTGTTCCCAAGATGGGGAGGGGCCCCTGTTTTGCCGGGCAGGGCCCCTGTTTTGCCAGGCGGGGCCCCTGAATTTGCTAAAGACTTAGACTGCAGCCTAGAATAGCCTGTGCACTAATGTAAAGGGTAATGGCAGTTAGTACAATGCTCCCCACAGTGAGTGTCCGGTTGGCCTGCTCCATGGAGTCGTCCAATCATCCATTCATCCATCCCTCCCTCCATCGATCCCCCTGTCCATCCCTCTATCCAGCCATCCATTCATTTATTTGGCCACCTGTACAGAGCAGACAAAGGAATCAGTGTTGTTGTTTGGCTGATGCGAAACAGCTTCACACAATGACATGAAACGTTCCCATCAAACATGCCGTGTAGATAGGTGTGTCCTATCAGGGGTTTTTCTTTTTTTCCCATTTTGTTCCCAGAATTGTCTTAATTCTCTATGTACCAAAGTGCAGAAAAGGTCAGGTGTGATTTACAGCGTTTTTCCAGCTAGAATCCAGGCACTGACAGGGGCCCAGTTAGTCCACTGCACATGGCGTGCGGCCAGCCTGGAGCACCGGCGGGGGGGCTTCTGCTCGCTGCCAGCAGACGATGGAAGCCAGCGGCCCACATCTCAGCTGTGGACAGCATTGGCCATCAACAAGGGCCTGTAGACCAACTTCCTCAACAGTAAGAATTTCTAGGCACATAAATCAGGTATAAATGCTTAAGTGGATGCAAATATTCCTAAATGAATAGTGATTCACTGCAGGGAGCAACATATTGGCAATGCCCTACAGATAAATCACCTAAATATGACAGCTTGGTGGGAAAAGTAAAAATGCAAGCAGTAATTAAAGAACGGAGTGAGTAATGTATGATTACTGTTACATAAACTTGACTGGCGCATGCAAGCCGCTGGTTGAGTACTAACTGTCAACACTGTGGAATCAGTGATCTTCTCTTCTAAAGTGTGTTATTGTGACCTTGACCCTCCAAACAATCTGATGAAAATATACAGGAAATAAATTTGATTCGCAACGGCGTGACCCTCACCAGAACAGGGCGTGTAAGACATATCAGTATTACGTAACAGATGACTGGAGAGACTGGCCGCTAGAGAACAATGACTGAAGTGTCCACAAGTGAGATCACAGGTGATTCAGATGATGCAGATTTAAATAAGGGGTGACATTAGAAGGGTCCTGGACTGTAGTGGGGGTTTAAGCAGATTCTTCGCTGTGGAGGAATCCCACGAGTATCTGTGGATTTGGCCCAGCCCTGTCTCTCGATGACCTAATGTACCCTCTGCAGCATGAGGCCAAATTACAGCCATGCGGAGGGTTTCCAGGAAAGACCCCGGGGCCTCACAGCGAACCCACCTTATGTAGGCCCGGGGCCACAGCAGGGATCCTTTAGTGACACCTCCATCGTCGGCTGCAGTCCTCGTCCATGAGCCATCTAACCAGCGACACAGAAGCTGTCACCATTTCAAACAGGCAAATGGACTCTTGCTAAATATACAGCCATGTATTTATGTCTATATTTGCACATGTATATTTGCGTGGGCGTTCCGAGAGTAAACTCACGAATCTTCTCATTTCTCCCTTTCCGTCCGGGCTTAATGACAGGCTATTGTCAGCATATATAGCAGAGCCAAATCTACTCAGCGTTTCGTTGCAGAAAAAAAATGTCAAATAATCATTCGGGGACACGGGGACAATGTTCATTATATCATATGAGGCCGAGAACCGGTTTGCACTTGCACATGCCGCCATTCCTTCATGAAGGATTCTGCTGATTTTCCCATGAAGACAGAGAAAAGCTGGATGCCCACCGCCCCCCCGCTATACAAATGGGGGGAATCGGTATTGTTTTTGCATGGAAATGGGCTTGAATGGGGCTGCAGGGACAGGAGTTTTGTGTCTTATCAGAAGAGAATGAGCAGTTCAGCCCTTCCCTGAGGACCCACCCCGGACGAACATGAATCACTTGTAGATGTGAGAGCCTTGGATGAAACTTCCCCCTTACGTCGTTGTGTGGTCGACCCAGTAGGGTTGGGATTGGTGGAATCCTGAGATTTAGCCAAAGTAGATGAATGGGGGATTACAGTGATACTAGAGGAGGGCAGGACAGATCATCTCAGTGTTTATCCCTCTATTTGTGACATAGGTTATTGTCTGTGTAACAGGCTTTGATGAAGTCACAGCTCCCTCCAGTGGTCAAGTTACCTCCATCACTGGGCATTAAGCTAAACGTATATATTTATTTCTTTGGAAATAACAAATATTAGGTCTGAACTGAAATGGCTTGTGTTCTTTTTATTATATTAGAGATCCACCATGAGTGTAACACTAATGTTTTGGTACTAGATCTTCATCATTATAATTAACTGACTGATGGGTCTGGCTGTGGATGTGTGGTGAGCATCTGCTGATGGGTTGGGGTCCCATCCTGGATTATTCCCTGCCTTGTGTCTGTAGCTTCTGGGGTGGGCTCCAGACCCATGTAAAGAAAAACAATGGATGGATGGATGGATGGATGGATGGATGGATGGATGACTGATTGGTCATCAAGACAGCACCCAATCAGAACTAATGGTCAATTCATAACCCCATAGCTGCTGTACATATGAGGATGTTGTCAGTCTGTAAGACCTCACAGAACACAAAACAGACAAATCTTTATTTCTTTATTATACGTTTAACTCTTTAAACTGTAATTTTACTAGGAAAAATCTGCATTGAAAGTCCTATGATAAACACAGAATCAAGAGATTCCAGAGTTTATTTGTCATATGGACAGAAAACAGTTACTTCCACTATGCATTGCAAATCTCTGGTAAACACAAATTAAGTACGAAACACAGATCGCAAGTACAAATTAAGGTGCATACAGTGAGACAATAAGTACAATTACAATTCTAACAGTGAACATAATGTAAATACTGCAAGAGTGGATAATGGGAGTAAGTAGATAGCTGGCCAGTCCTATGTGCCTGGTCTTTGGAGATAGATTGTTTCAGCATTACCAGGGATATAGAGGGGAGGTGCTGTGGGCAAGTTATTTACAAGGCTGTTGGCCTATGGGTAGAAACTGTTTTGTGGTCTTGTGGTCCTTGATTTCACACTCCTGTAGCATCTTTCTGATGATAGGAGTGTGAAAGAGTATGAGAGTGTCCTACTGCTCCTTTTAATAATAATACATCTCCCACTGGAACCTTGTGTAGCCACTTTCTGTTTCTCCTCCTGATACTCTCAGCCAGTAGAGAGCTGACTCAGCTGAAGCTGCTGGCAGATGACAGCAGGGCTGGACTGGGTTGAAAAAATGGCCTTGAACTTTGGGGTCCTACATGGTCCCATGGTAAATTTTGCCAACAGTGTTGGGGGGATGGAAAGTCCCTATACTGTAATACTTGGCAATACATTTTGCTGACTGGGGGGGGGGGGAGGTTGTTCCCCACAAAAAATTCTGCCGACCCATAGATCCATGCCCGGTATGCCAGATGGCCAGTTCAACCCAGGATGACACCATAAGTGCCTGTGATTGGGGGGGTCAAGCATAGTGATGAAGCAATGCGGTTGGCATCTGGGGACCTGAAGGTTATGACTGAAACCTTTAGTAGGAACCTAAGGAAATTTGAAAGTGCTAGAGGAGTATAAACGCATGAACATGTGACGGCACGGCCTTGCATAACAGAATCAGACTCAGAACGGCTTGAGGGCTCACTTTAAATGAACATCAAACACTGATTAGCAGGTACAGTCCGGATTCTGCATTTCAGAAATGAGCAGCTCTGTGAACAAACCTTCAAACCTTTAATTTGAGTTCCACCATGAGTCAACAGCTACTAAAAATAGAGAATGATATGGGGAGTATTTTTGTTGCAAACTTCAACTCTTGGAATATAAACACAGTATCAAAAACAAGGGCTGGTCACAGGTTTTCCAAACCAAAGACTGTGAGCATGAGCTTTGTATATTAGATCTTATGGTCAGAGCTGTGTTGGGCTCGTTGGTGCTGGAGATCCTGAGCTATGTCACAGAGTACAGATGGAGCAAATGGTTGTGAGTTGAGGAGACAAGGAAATATACAGATTGATCTGCAGAATCTGGAGATGGTGGTATCATAATGCGCTCTCCCACTGAAATTCAGAAACCTAGTTCCTGGTTCCGAGTTCCTGGGCAGTCTCAACCAGGAATTTTTGTAGCTCCAGACCCCTTTTGAGTGTCACTTTCTTACCATGCAACAGAAACTGTGACCTTTATGCAGAACAAGCAGGGAGACGCAAAAAAGCTACAATGAAGCTACACAACCACGCCAAAACAAAGGAAGATTCACAAATTGTTATGTTAGTCAAGTTACTGGTGTGATCAGCTGAATGATCTGAAAATATGGGACAAATCACATCCTATTTTGGTTCAAAAGGGGACAGCAGATATATTTAAATTTTATGTATAGAGCCTGGAGCATGTTAATAATTAATTCTTAAGTCTGGACAGCAGATCAAGCTTTTATTTTCCGCAGAATAAAAAATGATCACAATATATAATATAATAATATTTTCTATTAATGATAACATTATTCTGCTAATAAGGGTGAGCAGGTATCACCGCCGGCATTGACAGTATTAGACAGAAATATATATTGGCTATCAATCAAATTTTCTGATAGAGAAATATGTATACACAACTAAAAAGGTGTTTACGGATGGAATTCGGGTACAAAAATAATTCCATCTGCTTAATTTATTCTCAGCTCCTTTTATCTCTTTTTCCAGCATTTCCACGTAACTTCCAAGTTAGCGTTGGTGCCAACCAATCAGCAAAGTTTATTGCTATAAGCTGAACTCAGTACTAAAAGAGTAATTTAGTACCCTTGAGTAGGGACTAAAAGAAGATTTAGGAACTACTTCCAAGGAACCTGGAACCTGAAAAAGGTTCTGGTTCCTGCTGTGGGAAAGTGACTATAGGTGGCCATAAAAGACCCTCAAAATGAATGCAAATTGTCTTCAGGAATATTGTTGATAAGAAATGTAGTTGAACTGTTTGTAAAGCTCTTTAGCTTAAGGAAGGTGAGTGGATGCATTCGGGGGCAGTAAACACCCTCCAGGAAAGTAGTATTTGCCAGAGACGGAGGAAGATGTGCAGTGAAATTCACTACAATGTCTGACCAGAGATGCCATAGCACAGGCGATGATTGAGTCCCTCTAGTTAGTGGCAAGGGGGTTGTACAGTGTATAAACCCACTACACAACCACCAAAAAGGTATGGTCTTGGTGCCCTGAAAGTAGAAAGGAAAATAACTGAAGCAGGGGCCACAATACTGAATGGACATATGAAGTCTGCAGAAGCCAGAGGCAGGACAGGCTCTGACTATAGGTAAATGGTAACCTAGGGCCCCCGAATTACCTGCGTTGTGGAGGAAGTGAAATGTTCAACAATTGTCCTGGATGGAGGGCATGCGAAGTAAAGCTTTGCTTAATAGGGCCCTTGAAAAAGAAGCTGGCCCTGGTTGGAGCTTCCTGACGAAGAACCAAAAACCCCAGAAACTGCCATAGCTCCTTGACTGAGGTTAGTTGAAGCCACTCCACTTACTTGGAGATCCCTGTCTTCCATCTGGACAGGATATAGTTTAGGGTTGAAAGTGATGATACATGAAACATATTCTCCCTTGGGCAGTGTGTAGTTCAGTGGCTTAGTCCTCAGTGCTTGTGATCAGAAGGCAGCTGGTTCGAATCCCATCCTTGACACAATTGTCATATGTCTATTGGGCTGTTCAGCAAGGCCCTCCGAAATATTCTAGGGCTGCTGGATAATTCATTGAACCTGTGCTCAGACCCCAGTCATCACTCTCAAATGTATATTTGTGTGAGACATATAAATACCTGCTTAACATGTTGGATATGTATAGTCATACCAAAGGAATATACAAGTATGACATGCAGGTATACAATAACAAATTAGTGAAGCAAATTCCAAAGGACTTCATCAACAAAGGGTTGGAATGCCATGGGAACATTGGCTAACCCGAATGGCATGACCAGATACTCATAATATCCACTCATTAGAATAGTCATCTACTGCCCCTCCCATCTAATTAAAATTGTAGGCACCATAAAGGTCAAGCTTATTGTATTAAATTCCATTTTGAATCTATTCAATTGCTGTGGCATCAATTGATGGGGATAGTGGTTATTAACCATAATCTCATTCAGCATTTAGCAATCAACATACATCCTCAGACCACCATCCTTTCTGCTGGGTGCAGTCCCTACAGTAGAGGTTGAGCAGAAACTGTAACATTGGTCAGATTTTTCAGTAAGATCTGGTGGTACAAACCACGGTGTCTACCAAGTCAGGTTATGTCAATGAGCCGAGGTGGTCAGTACAGAGGAGTCTGCACAGTCAGGCTATGTCAGTGACCCTGGGTGGTCTACATCATGGAGTCTGCAGAGTCACTGAGAGCACCGCTGCTCCTGGACAGGGCTGCAGGACAAGCTATTACCATCTTCTGCTTTTTTCCACAAAAACTTTTAGAACTCTAAAGCAAAACCATACCCTGGTTTACATTCAAAGTAGCGTGACGTTTGGATGACACCTGCAAAACTGTCATTTACAGTCTTTTGTCTTGAAACAATCATTATCATTGTTATAATTATATGAATATTATTAGTAGCAGTAATAAAAATACCATAATAAATTAAAAATCTAAAACAAAATATAAAAAAAATACATTTAACATTTTAATTAACATTGTAATGATGCTCTCCATTGGCTAAGACTTTAATAACTGTGACTTGCACAAACACCAGTGCCGAAAAAGTCCCAAGCAGTGATCATATAATGCCCGCAAGGAACTGTGGAAGAGTACTGCACTGCCCAAGCATAAGCGGGCTGCCTCTTCTTGCAAAGATCAGGTATCCCTCCTCATATAAATAGTCCTTTTACTACTGGCTGTCTTACAGTGTCACATCTTGTTTTGTTGTTGCTGTTGTTTTTCTGTGACTGAATATATGGAAACGTGAAGTCAAGAACTAAAAATGTTTTAAATTAATTTAAATTGTTGATTTGTGCTACATCAGTATCATAGTTTGGCCTGTGTTAGCTTGTTGTTAGGTATGAGGATGACATACTTTATATCATCATTATATTATATTAACGTTTTCATTATTGTATATTAATGTAAAGAATTAATGACAAATTAATTGACTCCAGATTTCTAGAACATTCTGTGTTTGGTGTGGTCTTCAGCCTGCTCAGAGGGTATGTTCACTGAGTCCCATCCACCATGTTGCTGGTCATCCTCTTGTGCTTCTTCAGCCATTATTCTTTTCCAAAAGTACTGGATTGTCCTGTTTGTATTCCCAAAATAAGACTGCTATTTATCAAAGCATGTGTATAAATTAAACCCATTGAAGACATACCAGTCTGCTGGGAAGCTTGGTTCTTGGCTACTTTTTCTAAGCAGCTGCCAACCAGGCTTGTGAACCGCAGGTCCACAGGACAGCAGGTTATGTCCTGTTCCCAACACCAGAGGTACCTTCTATCCTGGAAATACCAAACCAACCTTTTCTGCTGCTCGCTGCAATAGAATAGGATCTGGACTTTCCTGCCAGAATCTGAATTTGATTTTCATTTACTAGATGTGTGTATTTCTCTACAGAGATGCTGAAATGAGTGCTTTAAACATTCTATGGTGATAAATAGCAAATCAGGCGTGTTTGCTGAAAAATTATTTTGACATAGATATCTGCATTTGCGTTAATTTAGCAAACACTTTCAGTCAGAGCAATTTATTTTTGAGAGAAAGTAGGGTCAGATAATCTGTGGAGCAGTTGGAGGTCAACCATCTGTGAAGCTACTCTGCTAAGTCTGGGATTTGAACCAGTGACCATCTGAGCACAAGCACAACCCCAGAGGAACACTACACCCCCAAACTTTTAGTCTCAGTATTAGTCTAGTAGGGATTTCATGAATGTATTTTTTTGCAAGCCCTTTCAAACCACATCCATCACAGTTACTCTTTGTCTCTCAGTGTTAAACCATATGGCTATAGGTTCCAAGTCCCTCCAGTCTGGCAGCGGAGTAAGCTGGGCAGGATACCAATGTACACAGTGTGTCTGACATAACGGATTATGGTATGATCCAGTAATTAATGATCAACAGTCAGGCAGTTGTGCTTTCCTACTGTAGGGGTCATTCGTGGACGTCAGCTGATGCCATGCACAGGGAGTCATGTAGACACAGGTGATGAATACCAGACGGAAAGAGTCATAGCCCAGCAGCACTTTAAATAGAGAATGGCAGCAGCAGCCTGTTCAGAAATACTCTATTTGTGGACGAATTACAATCCAGTCAGGCTTATGCGCCAAAATGACATGACATTTCACGGAGGGGATGAAGCAGACTCTTTTTTTCCACACTTCCACCCTGAAAGAGATCCCCACCAATCTACAGTACTAGTGGTTAATGTTTACACACACAAGTATCTAGAGAACTTTCAGTGAAGGTCAAAAGAACAGGACTGTTTGATGTTTTCTTCAAATATACCACGGGGGTTAAAACTAACAGCGGTGGCCTTTGGACAACGTCAATGTTTTTATGTGATTAAACATTATCACCTTATCCAAAAGGATCATTTTATCATTTTTTTATGTTTTCTACAATGTGGAATGAGGAGTCGGCATTGCAGAGATGTTTGCTTTCATCCAGCCGAAATCATATACAGCAAGGAGCAGAGTTTAGATTCCTGTCCCGGGGCAGCGAGCATGTTAACCAGGCTATTTACGCTGGGGGGTGCAGGGACCGTGAACTTCATCAAATGGCAGCTTCACGACTCTTATAGCTGCTGAGACAGTGTATGGCTTGTGATTATGTATTATATGATTGCAAATAAAACAATTAGCAAGGCAATAAAGTAATGCTCTGAACAAACGAAGCTGACTTGACTGCAGATGTTTGTCTGATCTCTGAAGCACAGTAAGACAGAGGAGCATGATGGGTACAGGTCAGTGTCATCGCATGCTTGTTCTCAGGCAGAAGCATGATGTTCATGACCTTCACTGTCACGAAACGAGGCGGTTTGGGCACGAGAACGAGACATGATGCCGACAGAAATGCAGACAACTCACTTGCGGCTCAAAGGACAAAACGGGGCGTATTAAGCAAAACACAAAAAGGCAGGAATACTACAAAAACAAAAAGGGCCACGAGGGGTCAAAAGCAATGGGAAAAAAACATACATCTAACATCAATAATCACAATCAATGAACCACTAAGGGACAGAACTCAGGCAGGGACTTAAATACTAAAACTGAATGGGGTAACGAGAGCAACAGGTGGAACTAATTAACTCAAGGAACTAAAACTAAGAACTAACCAAGAAATAGGGAAAACGGAATCTAACACTTGAGAAATAACAGACAGGTAGAAACACAAGCATGGGCAAAACAGAATGAAACCAAAACCAAATACAAATCAAAAGACACGGGAACTAGAAAAACTCAGACAAATGAAATACTAGGGAACAAACACAGACTGGGATTTGAACACACAACAGAGGCGCTAACAAATAACCACACACTTAGTTCATTGAGCCATGTGGCCAACAGGGGGCAGGGGAAACACTACAGACTAGGACAACGGGGAAAAGGACACAGGTTGGGACAACGGGGAAAAGGACACAGGCTGGGACAACGGGGGAAAGGACACAGGCTGGGACAACGGGGAAAATGACACAGACTGGGACAACAGGAGCTGACCCTGACAGTTCAAATTTATTATGATGAACAGGAGTATCAGAGGTGAATAAAGTAATGCTTAGTAAAAAAACAGGAAGCAATTTTTGAATCACGAAACTTAGCTAAGTTAATAAATTAGTTTACACTTTGATCAGAAGAGTATTGTAGTTTTCTTCCTTTGCAGTTTTATGATCTATAATCATAGTCTATAATTCATAATCTGACTTTCTTAGCTGCAGGGTAAAATTTGCCTTCTGACGCAAATAACTAAAATATTGAAATACTTTTTTTAAAAGTATCATGACAGACCTACCCAGCATATGAAACATCATGTGGTCACACGGAGCTCTGCACGCACAATGATGGGTCCAGACTGGCTGTGCCTAAAACATTGTCATACTCTCTAACCCAGGTCCCTGTCACTTCACTGGCCAGTCTCAGACCTCTGCCTCTAAAAGGACCCGGTCACTGAGAGGCAGTGTGTAGCTTAGTGGGTTAGGATCCTATGATCAGAAGGTTGTTGGTTCGACTCCCACAATCAGCAGAATGCTGTAACTGTTGGGCCCTTAAGCCCCAACTGCTCCAGGGACTGTCTGACTCTGCTTTTAATTCTGTTGCGCTTTGGCTAAAAGCATCTGTTACATAAAGCCATCGTCATATGCTGCACAGTGCCACAGGATTTAAGTTATTGCGATCATGACAGTACAATTATGCATAATTGCAAACAGAAATGCATAGGCAGTAGAGGGCCGGAGCGTGGCTTTTCCTGTTGAGTAAACCTCACACTGTAACGCTGTGAAGATGTACACCATCGAGGCAGCTTCATGGTCCACTTTAACGCTCCAATATGCTTATTCTATGAGTACGAGGGGTAAGATGAGGTCATTTTGGAAGAAGAGCAAGATACACTTCAAACACAGCATTAAATTATCCATAAACCCCCAGAAAGCATTTGGAAAGCACCAGGAAGTCAGTGAATAACTGTCAGAACTGATGAGGAGGTATAAGGAGTGGGGGAATTAAATTACACCCGTGACACTTGCTGTTAAATGAACACGCCTGGAGAAACAGAGTGGCAGGAGTACAAGTCGAAACCAAGTCCGTAAAGAAGATCTGAATCTAGTACGAGACTGACGTGCTGACGTTCTATTCATTTGTAATGAGAGCTTAGCTTCTTAAGAAGTAGCTCCGGGTTTTCACCTGGAATTTGACAATCTAATCAAGTAAATAATTGATCTTCTGTCCCTGTAGGAAGCAGCTAGCCTCCTCTCGGAGCATACCTGGGTGACATCCTGGAAGCCCTCCCTAGCCAACAAGGTGGCACTGTGGGCCGCTTTGGTGTCATGCTGTGCGCTACATAAGCTATATTATCCCTCAGTGTGGACGGCACTGCCCATTATCCACCCTCTAGCCCATTTCTTAGCTGTGTTGATTAATAGCTGTTTACTGCAGCAGCCGTTAATCAAGTTAATGTTTGGCTAAAAACTAAAGGTAGCTCATTCCTAGTAGTTAAAGTTACTTATGTGTCATGGGTAGCTCTCGGAATAACACGGGAATCACGGTGTGTGGCGTTTAAATATAGCCAGCGTCAAAATGAAGCTCAGCGATGAACCAACATGCAGAATAACAAATCAAATGCCGCTGTTAATTCTCCGGCTTAAAGGTGGTGGATTTATTCGTCGTGCTTTTCATTGTGTAAGAATGACTGTTCGCAGTGTGCACAGGAAGAAGGCAGCTGTGCTCCAGCTGAATTATCCATCTCATTCCATCTAATCCCGGCTTCCTGGACGCTTGAGCCCCTGTGCAGCGCCCTCCGCAGCGTGGGAGTGGAGTGCGGAGTGCGCGCAGCACGGAAGCACGTCCACCGGGGCGCGGCGGCACCGCCCCAAAGGACAGCGTCGCGTTTCACCGGCCGGGTAGGAGAAGAGCGGAGCCCATGCTCTCTGGCTCTCACTCCCTCGGGTGGCTCAGGTTTCGGTGCTGGCCCAGTGTCGCCCGCTCCCCAATGGTCCCCGAACTGGCAACCCCACAATGAGCGTCTTTGACAGCTTTCTCCCGCGACCGATCACAAGGAAGAGCACAACTGGAGCAACAACAACAAGGCGGCCACTGTGCCTCGGAAACAAGCGGCACATTAAGTGCCTGTCGGGAGCGGCAGTGGCGCGGGAGGCCTGCCTCTGCAGATCCGCACGTACGGCGAGGACTCCCCGCTGGCTGGCATCCAGCCCCCAAATCCCCCCAAATCCCCACTCCTCCAGGCCTCGCTGGAGGGGGCACAGAGGGGGCACACCTGCACCTTCTCTGCATCGATCCGTCTTCAGGGCTCAGCCTCAGAAATGAAGCCACCTCACCCGGTGCTTAAGGAACCGGACCTGTAGGCCCCCCCCCGCAGCCTGAGGAGGCTCGCCCCTGGTGGTACAGAGGCCAAGCACCACATATCCCTGTGTATTTAATAAAGCTGGGAGGGGGGAGGGCGGTTTTCACTCTAATCCGGCACAGAGACCAGACAGTGCCCTTGGAAATGCATGCAGGCAGATTCCTCCTTTTCACCTGCATACTTGTGACCATCCCAAAAATAAACTTTTAAACTTTTAATGAATAAAAACAAAACTGACTCCTAAATAACACATAATCGGTCAAAGCACCCGGCCATTTTGACCACCTCAAGTGAACCAACAAACCCCCCCCCCACTCCAGCCCCCCCTGTTATAGTCTCCCTATGTAACTGAGCTTAGCCGCTGTTTCTGCTCAGCTATCAGTCCAGCTGGTCCTTGTTTTTTCCTGTTTCGTTAGCAAACAGAAAGCCAGCTGGGCATCATCTAACACAAGAAAGCTCTAAACCCAAAGGAAAACAGACAGGAAGAGCCATATAAACCTTGCATAATGCAAGTATTATCCTGCACCAGGTCAGAGTCCATCCAGAAAACCTCAATCCAGTAAAACTTCAGGAGTGAATATCTTATGTCTGTACTGCATGTGGCACTAGCAGGATGCTGCCTGGAGAAGCACCCCCTTCCATCCCCCAGCACAGGCAGAGTGCAGTTAGGGGCAGCTTGGTAAGAAAACACCAGAAGCTCTGGCCAATGGATGAGGTCACAGTGTGCCTTAGGCCACGCCCACTCCAGGTGTCACCTCTAGATTACAGGTAGACGCCCATGCACTGGCAGCTCTATTACAAGGCTGAGTGAAATGTACTCCTCCATGGGGATGGGGGGGGCTGGGTTCTGTACCCCCCTCCCTCCCCCGTGAGCCCTGGAACTCTTTGTAGTTTTGCACAGGGGAGCCTTATGTTTAAGTCATTTCTGCTCCCACGTTGTGTGAAAAAATGGTTAAGAGGCAGCGGCGGAGCCATGCGGCTGTGGAAAGCCGGCCGGCGTCTCTGGCTACCGCCTCTGACTCACCCGGCCCCCCTGCAGGCAGCTGACACCTTGGCACAGTGCCAGCGCCGATTCCCGCCGCTGCAACGTGCCGGTCACCATGTAGACCTGAGGAGAGAGCGAGAGAGAGAGAGAGCGAGAGAGAGAGAGAGAGAGAGCGAGAGAGAGTCGTCCGTTCCGAAGCCAAGAGCAGCCACTACTGGAGGATAGAGAAAGTCATTCATAAAAGAGCTGAGCACTGAGCAGAAGGAAAATGCGAACCGGAATCTTTTGAGTAGTGTATTTATTTAGCAGAAGGTTCTTTTTGGGAAAGGAAGGTCAGTCGGTCCCTGGAGCAACTGGGGTTAAGTTCCCAATGCTGACATCACTCTGCTGACACTGGCATTAGAAATGGTGACCTTCCAACCACAGGCATAGTGCCCTAACCTGCTGAGCCACACAGCACCCCCTAAAGCCCGAAACACAATACTGCCCTTACATATATGTATTAAACGATATGCTTCATGATTTAATGTATGACATTACGACTCTGTGGCAGCTGTGTTCGAAGCCCAGGTACAAAGAATGGTTTCCCCACTTGGGCGTCTTCTCAGGGCTGGAAAGCAATCAGCTGCATAATTGCATTTTTCAGTGTGCTGAAGCTGCTTGTTTCTGAGCATGAGGTCACGCTGTTGTAAAACTGTAATCCCCCCTAGAAGACCCCCCGCCTAAACCTGTCGCCCGTTGAGCACCCTGACTGCAGACAGGGCCTCCTCTGTTGTTGCTGCCCGGCAGGGTGACGGCAGCTTGCTTGTATGTGACTTGTCTGTTTGGCCCATTTTCTCATGGCGAGCTTGAACTTTGACCCCTTGATCCTGCCCCAGACAATAAGTCAGGAGATGGATGGGGGGGGGCATTAGGGCCACTCTCGATGACTGGGGGGATTATGACCCCCTCCCCCGCCCCGCCCGAGGAGGTCACCTTAGCTAATCTACTGCGGGAACTTTTGGACCAGGAGCTGGAGAGCTGGGAGCCAACATGCTGCGTGCCAGTTAGGGTCACGGTGCACTAGTGGCACGAGGAGGCAAATGTGACACAGTGACACGAAGTGCACTTAAGGCATGGAGACGTGCTTTCGGGTTCTGATGACGGTACTGATGGCCCTTGGCTGTTTTTGCTGGATCGCAGCTCTTGATTGTGTGTCAAGTTCAGCAAACGTGCGAGACGTGTCAAAGAAGCGCCAGGGCACGAGCAGAAAACGAAATTTCTGTACGTGCAGGAATCGTGACGAGTATCGGAGCATAAACTGCCGTTCCGTTCCTCCAGGGTGTCATGGTTGTGAAACGAGGCCATCGGACAGCCTGGGAGGAGCCTGGGCACTTGTTTTTACCTGAACACACTTCCTTAACACAGACTACAATGTGTGAGTATGACGGCATGGCCCAGGGGGGACAAGCAGTGAACATCAAGGATAGAAGCTCATACAGTTATGTGAAAAAATTAGGACACCCATTAAATATTTAATACTTGATTAAGAAATATCAACATATCAATATTGAATCTTGTTTCAAATTATATTTGTAGATAAATGTGATTTAATTGCATGACTGATGAAAAAACAAGAAACAAATTCACATATTTCACAAAAGAAATTAGCTTAGATGCCAATTTCTACTGAGGTCAAAGTTAGGACACCCAGTGCCCTAATAGCTAGTATTTCCCCCTTTGGCTGAAATAACTTCAATGAGACGTTCCCTATAACTATCTATCAATCTCTGACATCGACTGGCAGAAAGTTGTCCCCACTCTCCAATGCAGAATTCCTTAAGCTGTGTGATGTTTGAAGGGTGTCTTGCATACACTTCCTCCTCAAATCACTCCACAGCATCTCAATAGGATTCAGATCCAGGCTTTCTTGTAAGCCATTCCTTGGTAGATTTCCTCCAATGTTTTGAGTCAATGTCATTTGCACGATCCACCCCATCTTCAGCTTTGGCTTTTGGACACATGATCTCACTTTGTTCTCAAGCACCCTCTGATATGATGGAGGATTCATAGTGGATCCTATGATGGTGAGCTGGCCAGGTTCTGCTGCAGCAAAGCAGCCCCAAACCATGACATTTTCACCCCCATGCTTCACAGCTGGCATGAGGTTCTTTTGCTCAAAAGCTGTCTTTGGTTTACACCAAACTGTCCTCTGTTACTATGTCCAAATAATTCAATTTCAGATTTATCTGTCTAATGCACGTTGTTCCAAATGTCCCAGTCTTTGTCTAGGTGGGTCTCTGGCAAACTTCAGTCTTGCCCTGGTATTTTTTGTCAGCAAGGGTTTCCTCCTTGCACAGCTCTCATGTAAAGCAAACTTGCACAGTCTCTTTCTGATGGTAGATGCATGTACCTTGACATCAACTGTGGCAAGAGCTTCCTCTGTGACCTGTGATGACATTTTAGGATTTTTGGAGACTTATTTCAGGATCTTGGGGTCTGCTCTTGGGCTGAACTTGCTAGGACAGCCTGCCCTGGCCATACTGGCAGTTGTTTTTAACGTTCTCCACTTGTAAAGTATTCTCCAGACAGTGGATTGGCTGATTCCAAACGGTCTTGAGATCTTTTGTATCCTTCCCAGACTCATATGCATCTACATGCTTCTTTCTGAAGGCCTCAGAGAGCTCTTTGGATCTCACCATGGTGATCCCACTCATTTCAACAATCAAGAGCAAACCAAATTAAATGTCTGTGATTTAAATAAGACAGACTCCACCAAAAAGCTCTGTAATAATGTTCTAATCATTTTCACCTGATGTGGTGCCACCTGAATCTAACTCTAGGCATTTTAAATAATAATGGATGTGAGGGTGTCCTAATTTTTTGTGGAAATTGGCATCATAGTTAATTTCTTCTGTTAAATAAGTGAATTTGTTTCTTTTTTTGCATAGGTGATAGTTACATCATCTTTATCTACACATATGATTTGAAAGAAGATTTAATAGTAATATGTTGATATTTCTTAATAAAGAACTAAACATTTAATGGGGTGTCCTAATTTTTTCACATGACTGTATATGAATATCGGCCGTGAGCTGACCAGTGCCGCGACCTTCAGCTGGAGGGGCCTGAGGTGCGTGTGTGTGGCCTGGGGGGGGGGCTCTCTGCTGGAGCAGCCCCTGCTCTCTCACTTCTTCCAGGAATTCTGGAGGGCAGCTGATTTGCTTTTCCCATTAACCTCCCTCACAAGGTGACCCACTTTTTCTCCTCGACAGGCCACATGTGCGCCGTCTGGCCACGTGGAGGGCAGACCGGCGACACCTCTTCCTCTCCACATGTGGGGAGGGGGGGGGCGCACACAAGGAGGGGAAGAGCATGCAAAGGTGGGGGCGCAACAACTGCACTCTGCAGCTGTGGGCCTACGTGAGCGGAGGCAGGCACGCTGGAGCGGCAGGCTGCCTGCCCCCCCCCCCCGGCTTCCCACGGGCGCGATCCAGCCCAGAACGAGACCTTGACAATGAAAGATGTGTCGTCGTTACTTCTGAGGACATCTGACACCTCTAAAAAGGCAGCCTGAAGAAGAGCCAACATCCATTTTCCCACACGGCCCATCCAAAGAGCCCCGTGTTAGTGTGTGTATGTCTCACAGGGAAGCTGTGTTTATATACCAGCGAGTCTCTATTTATATTTTATTGGCGCTTAAAGAAAACTGTGTGTGTGAGTGAAGTGCGGAAAATGAATATCACATGTTTCTCATTATGCAGTCAGTCACATTGTTTCGATACGCCTCAGCAGCGCCTTGCTCTTAATGTGATGCATATCTCTGGTGGTACAGTTTCAAGAGTCAAGGGCCAGAAAAGGAAAAGAAGTGGGCAGGTCACGTCTGCAGCCCAGTGCCCAGAAGGTGGGACCGTCCAAATTACAATGACAGCAGGCTTAGGCCACTTCCATACAGCCGTCATTTTCCAGTCAGACAGACAGGCACACACACAGAGATACAGAAATGCACTGAGATGAGACCTCGTGGTACTTGGGGGGGGGGGGGGGGGGGCTGGCACAAGCA
>JAODUD010000039.1:17221250-17233920 GCA_026784285.1 Stomatorhinus walkeri | reverse complement strand
CGCCCCCCCCCCCCCCCCCCCCCCCCCCCCCCCCCCCCCCCCCCCGGCACAAGCATGATCTTCAAGGACAAAAACACCCGCATGGCTTGTGGTGCAAGCTGGCTCCAGCTGTGCCGCCGTGACCTGACCTCTCTCCAATCACACCCGAATGAGCCCAATTTACCAATAAACAAACAAACCAGCAAGACCCTAATACATCCTGCAAGTAGTCCGGTCACTGAGCAATCTTTCTAGAGGTTGATGGAAAATATAAAATTACCCAGAACATCAACATTGTCGAGAACAAAGGACAAATGTGACTTTAAACAACAGAAGACTAGGTCTTCAACATCATAGAGATGCTGTAATAAGAGGGGACAGATTAGGGACCCTCACACTTTTGATGAACGCAAACAAGCATGCGCTGTTAGAATTGGAGACTGGAGACTGGAGGAACACTTGCATGGACCGTGGGTCGGGAACCACGGTGCTCAGTGACTAGTTCCTGGCTTGCTCACTCCAAGGTCATCCTGACACGTCCATCCCCAGGCCTGTAAGTGCAGGATAAGGTGCAGCTGCACGTTACATGTCATAGCGGGTGAGTCAGTGATGCTGACTCATCTCCAGATGATTAAGCATTGAGCAAAGTTCCCGTGGATTTTGCTGCCACCTAGTGCTGATGAGGATGCCATTGCACAACTGACCAGAGTGAATGCGACCAAATGGGATCATGATTGCCAGAACACTTTCCCAATATCTGACACCAATTCAGTGGTAGGGAAGACTCTTCTGTACTGGTGGGACATTTGAATGTCACATGGTGATACGATGATGTGTATGTGTGGGTTTTTATTGCCAACATCTTTGTTTAAACACTTAAAAATAACAGGTATTAAAGGAACTGCTCCTTAAGACACCCCAAGACTCATCTCTTAGAAAAAGAAAGATTTTTATAAGGACATGGGAACATGAACCAATCATCTGTAATAATGAGACAGACCTTTGTGACAGATAGCAGATGATAATACAGGGGAAGACTATGCTAATCCTGGAGTGCTTATTCTGGAGTACTAATCCTGGAGTGCCATCCCAGGTTTTCCATCCCACCGGGTCTCTAATGAACCACACCTGATTCCAGATTGTAAGTCATCAGGTAGGGTAGAAAACTTGGTGGATAAAGTCACTCCAGGACCAGGGTTGCGTACCCCAGTGGTAGCAGATAGTATACAGCCGAAAGTTATAAAGATTTATGACCTAGCATGACCTCCAGTGATGAAAGTGCAGGTTTCACAGACCCCAGATCTGACCTCCCGATGTAGGTAGTGAAGAACCACTGACCCTCACAGAAATCCAGTATCCTATGGGCTATTAATCATAGGTTTGGGTGTGTTTGTCAAGTTCAGGCCAGAAACGAAGCTGTATACAACTCACAGTGGCTTCATAAGCAGAACCAACTCTGGAGGTCAGGATTACGACACAGTATCCATAGTAGCCTTATCTCTCTGGAAATGTCAAGGTTGTCAAAATGGGGAAAAAAAAACTAACCACAAAGCTGACAGAGGACAAACCAGAACAACAAGCGTGTTTATACCACTCTGTGAGGCTCATTACTCAAAAAAAACGCCCTTTGGTCTGGGGGCAAAGTCTAGAAATTTCCCGAAGGTTTTTATTTGGCTGAACTGCAGGCCAGTGGAAATTATAGGATGAAAAAGTGAACGAATGACAGAGAGTGTGGGCGGGGGAGGGAGGGAATACGCCAGAGAACAGCCTGGTCAGAGATCGAGAAGAAAAACTGGGGGAAGGGGGCGTAGGTCAGCAGAAACAAACACTCCACCACGCACAAACACCATTTGCCAAGATTTTAATCATCCTGACTGGTTGTTTACTGAGCAAAACTTACAAGTTCCACCACTGTCCAACTCAGCAGGAGTACTCATAAATCCACAGTGAAATGTCAGGCACTTGATGGTAAAAATCTTTATCTGGATACGTTTTATTATCAATTCCAATATCGCTTCCTTCAAAATCAGCCAAGATCAACAAGCTTAAAAAACACATTTTATTTCTTAATTTATAAAATCAATAAACAGGAGTACTGCCTGGTAGCTACCTGAATGATGTAAACATTGATTGGCAGTCATACCCCTTGAGGGTCTGGAGGTGAGGCGGAGGTTCTCAGCACACTGGGGTCACAGCGTCACTCTGGACCCGTGTCGGGGGTCAGGGTACATCGCACCCTCCTCCCAGACGCCCGCTTTGGGGTTCAGGTACCACATAACTACCCCCGAGGGGTTAACGGAGACGGTAAACTCTGCGGAGTCGTTCAACGCTGGCATCGTCTTCTGCAAGAACACGTCATACACCTACGAGGAGAAGATGGAGGGAGGTGTGAGACAGAGTTCAAGGGGGGCTGAGGCGGAGTGCGGCAGATCACGCAGGGCCGCAGCAGACCTTATAGATGCCTGTAGTGTAGTTTAGCTTCCCTAGGCTGGTGGTGTAGCGGTATGGCATGTCAGTGCGTCGGCTGAAGAAGACTAGCGCGCTAGCCGAATGCGACAGGGGGCGCCAGAACACCTCAATGCCGCTGCTCTCCTGCAAAAGAAGGAAGGAGGGGCATTATGGTTCTGACAGGCCAGCTACAGGATGAACAGTCATCACTCGGTCAACTCGGAGAAGAGGACATAATGAAAAGTGGCAAACATGAAATGTAACGGATATTCTATGGTCTATATACAAAAAATATACAGGTGCTAATAGAGAAGTACAACGAAATATCTTTGAATAAACACACCTTCAACAGGCGCCTACCCTGGACACCCATGGGGTCCTGATTGATGCCTATGACAGCTTTGTTCTGCAGAATGGCCCGCGCCTCGATGCTCAGAGTGCGAAGGTCAGTGGACATGAAGAGGGGAGCCGCCATGATGGCCCAGAGAGCCATTTGGGAGCGTGACTGTTCCACACTGAGGCCGAAGTTACCGATGACAAGCTGAGTGGAAGAACCCATCCTTTTTAATGTCAACTCGGAGCTACAGACCTGAAAACTCACAGAAACAGCCACTCTGTGGGGGGGGGGTCATACCATATCAGGGTCGTTCCATTTCCCAGGCCCGGCAGCAGGCTGCAGAATATCCTGGTGGGTCATGAACCAGTCCACAATGCCCAGGACACTAGCCCAGGAATCCTCAATATCGTCATAGTTACGCCACAGATTACAAATGTCTCCCAGCAGTGAGTAGTTTACCTGTGTAGAGTCACAGTTAAAGGCAGCTAAGTGCACTCTTGGGTGCAGGAAAGAAGCAAGTAAAGAGAAGACAGAACAACGGACAATGATTTTCTATGGAATGCTTTGGTTCTGAAGTATGGTGCGCTACATACAGGGACACACATATGTGCTATGCAAGTATGCATTTCATGTACAGATACACATGGCAATTTCTTGGCGCAACACATGAAATAGGCATTTGTGTTGTTAAGACAAGAAATTACATTTTAACCATTTTTTAGGCTAATGCATACTTCGTTTGTGGTATAAAGGTTAAAATTAATGGTAATTTCTCCTCATAACATCGCAAAAGCATGTTTTATGTGTATTTGTGCAGTTACACCAAGATATTTGCCACGAGTATCGCTTTATACACCAAATGCATACTTGCCCAACAGATATGTGCATCCCTGACTACAAACAAGCTTAGTCATTAATGGATTTTCAATCACGTAGCTTATCTGGATTTACTGCACCTCTCTTCAGTAAGGATACCAGCTGCATCCTTGGCCAGACTTACATTAGGAGGAAGCCCACCCTGATAGGCGGGCCAGCTGCAGGAGTAGCCAATCGGCCGGCCTGTGGCATTCAGAGCCGCTGACATCAGAGGATAACCTACCAGAGAGACACAAGATCTATGAGCTGTCAGTGGATGCCTGACACTTCCTGGTACCGTGCCCAGCACCCTCTCTTCTCTCTCCCTTGTTTCCCCTCCATTCTTCTGCGGCACTCACCCTTCTCCTGCTCTGTAGCATTAGAGTAGCAGCCGTCCAGTTTTAGCATGTCCACGCCCCACTCAGCGAAGGTCTCAGCATCCACCTTGATCTTGTCAAGCGTGGTGCCCGGGTAGCCGCCACAGGTGTGTGTGCCCAGGTCCCCATAGATGCCCAGTTTCAGGCCTCGGTCATGGATGTAGCGGGCCAGTTTGGGGATTCCTCCTGGGAATCTGGGATGGCAGGAGAGGAAGGAAGAGTCAGCTCCAGAGGGCATCGACACCTTCAGCAGTGTGTGACTGTGTTGCGGTCCCTATATCCACGATATTCTATGGTCTGTATACACACTTTCTATATTCAAAATATATACACATGCTAAGAGGTATAAGGAAGAAACTTTTGAGTGATGTTACCTTCAACAGGCATGTACCCTGGACACCCATGTGATGGCTAAATGAAGCTTCATGAACCATTTGCTGTATTTTTTACTGCAGTAGATGGCGCTCTTGGCTTGCTTTGGAACATGCTTTGAGCCCTTTTTTGAATAGAAAGAACCATCTAGTGGGGTCAGAAAATACAGCAAATGGTTCATGAAGCTTGATTTGGCTATGCATAGGGTCCTGATTCATAGCTCCTGATAATGGCTTCCCAGCAGCATTCAAATTACACTGCATGTATTTAACTTATTAGATGCATTTTTCTAAAGTGAGATACTTTTTGCAGAAAGCAGCCAGTTTCTGGAGCAATTGGGGACTTAAGGAGCTCCCAGCGGTGACATCGGTCTGCTGAACCTGGGATGTGAAACTTCCAATCTGTGGTACAACACCAAACCCACTGATTTGCAACCCCCCCCCCCCTCCAAATTCTAATCATGCACTCAAGGTACAGAAATACAGGAAGAGAAAAGCAAAACTCCAGTTTCACATCTTTCTGCGTCCAGCAGGGTTTCAATATAATGATTCAAATGAACAGGAATGCTTCGTCTCAGGGGCCCAGGCTCACTCTGGACGAAACAGAAACACTGCAGAAGACGTACAGCAGGGGGAGCCGCACCTGGTCGGGTCTGCCTGCAGTCGGCCCTGGCTGTCACGTTCCATGGAAGACCAGCAATCATCGATATTGACATAGACGTATCCCAACTCCTTCCAGCCATCCTCAGCCAGGCGGTCCGCCATGTCTCTGAAGAGCTTCTCGCTGGATGGGTATGGAGTTAACACGATATCTGACCCAAGCACACATCAACCAGAAACGCACACTTCACTTTACTGCATAATACTCTCCTGCCAGCTTCACACTGTCTGCACGTGAGATGCAGTATTGTTCAATTTGCACTTAATAATAATCGTTTACCTTATGCAATTCTTGGGGTCATTTTTACAGTCAATGTCGCATCGAAACCGTTCCCATGCCAACCAACCCATGGGAGGTGTCCTCATTAGACCATTATCCAAAGCGAAGGAGAACGCGGCCAGAGACAGGAACAGGGCCAGGAAACCCCCTGAAGATATCATCTTGGAGAGAAAGCAGCAGAACAGGCAGTAAATTCACTGTAATTGTAAGAAGTGATCATCTGACTGTTCACCTGCCTAGAGAGAAGCTGGGTGGGGCTACACACAGGTATCTGTTTAGTGAGGCCATAGTAAACAGTCAGCTGACAGGTATTAATTTGGTTTGTAACTGGCATTTTAACAGATGGGTAACAATGCAGATGTAAGTTTATGGCTATGCATTACAGCCAATGCCCTGAACACCTAGGCTATGACAGGAAGAAAAATTAATTTTCCACGTAATTCAATCGATTTAACAACAATAGTGATAAATATAATTACAGTATACAATTACAGTAGATTTACAGGGATCACCTTATAACGCGTCGATGCTCCAGCACCGGCGCCATGCCAATTATTCAGCAGCAATGTTTCGTCTTAGAAGTTAATCACTGCTTAACGACATTTGCGCAACAGAAATCTATTTCTGTATTAATCAAGTTGCTTTATCGACAGCACGTGGGGCATTCAGGGTAGCCCAGACGACATCTGCAATATAATACTAGGCTGAACATATCTGTGGTTTAGACCACGAGAAAGGGGAAGAATTCAACCCGGAGAACAACACACCACAGCAAGAAAACATAAAAGTGCACGGCAATGAAAACTGTATTTACTTCAAACAGCTTTTGATTTTTATTACGCTATAATTATTTTTGCTATAATTACAATGCATTGACATCAGCGTAATAAAATACAAAGTACCTCTTAATCCAAGATCTGGCAATCTTTAGTCTGGGCTTCAAAACAAGCAGGAAGTCATCGCCCAAAAGCAAGACTGCAGTACAATATCATCAGCATAATACAGCCAGACAAGTTCCTTGTTGGACGACAACCGCTCATAAATGGGAGTGTGTCATGTGATCGGCCATGTTGGTCATGTGACCGCTCAGATGCGCTTCCTTAGTCAGCTGATAGTGTGCATTTACTGTAGAGCGGTCGCTGTGTATTTGTGGTGTGTACGTCGTATTCGTACACGGTGTAGCTATATTTATTGCAGATACATTATCTGCATGTGTCTGGGCGTTGTACATTGCCTGTAGATTGCAAGGATTTTACACATATAAATAGTTCCCTCAGTTTCAAATAAACTTATTTATAGAAAAGACTAATTGATATGTCAGTATAGGTTAATACTTAATATGGTAAAATGTTCACCTGTAGAATACAAACAGCCTGTGAAAGCAACGTTATTAAATGTAAATTTAAACCAAATCAACGCTCTTCAATCTGAACAATAATATGCAAATTTCTACCAAATAAGCATCGTAGATCCTTTAGTGAGTATTCCATCCAGCTTTCAAACAGTTATGCAGTACAGAGCTGTGACTCTCACCTGATGAACGATGTATGCCTGTAAACGAAACGTAATAAAATATAAATAAGGTCCTCTTCAGCGTGCAGAAACAGTCCTTCAGTCAGTGGTTGTCTCATACGCACATTTACATCCACAACTGCAACATTCCCCTGTAAGTAAAACCAGCCTGTAGCTCAAGTTTAACTACCTGCGTTTATACATGCAGCTAACCAAATATTGATAATCCAATTCAGTTCCCACCTTGAGGGTGACAAGACACGTGAGGTGTAGCAGTAAGGAGGTAAAGAAAGCACTGATAAGGATATCAGAAGCAGAAAGTATTATATTCAGCAGAAATGAAGCAGATAGAAAAATTACAGGAGCACCAAATGTAACGGATCGGTCAAGTTTGTGGTGAAAAGGGAAAAAAAGTTTGAATAACCGATGCAAAGAGTCTCATTAGGTCAATAATAAGATGCGAACACATTTTTACATTCCTCCATTGTGCACTGCAAGAATAATGCCTTGGACATGAACCTGTAAACGTGTAGTTCCTCTACTTCACACGCGGAGGCAGTGTCGACCTGTGTGGAATCAGCTTCAGAGACCTCATGTCGTTACTGTTGGTTTTCTGCGTGTTGTTTATGCGTGTTTGTGTGTGGTCACCAAATGCTTGCTGTGCTTGATCTAAGAAAATACGGTTTCAGCAGCGACGTTTAATTTACCCACTCCCACATCATACACCGCCAAAGAACTCACAGATAATGATTATATTTACGTTAGCTTAATTTGTGTTTTTTGTATATTAGATGAAACTTTGGCGCCTTATTTCCAGGTCAGTGCTATCTCTTTAAGATGTTTCATGATCGAAGAGGTTAAAAAAATGCTCATGTATGTAGAACTATGAGGCTGTCGTCACGTATTAGTAATATGGTGCCGGTATGAAACATTGGCGCTAAGTTATAATGCTAGTAATGGCGTCTTGCGCTCTATCAGTGGCAGTAATTTATAATGTGGGTAATAGGCTGCTGTCCTGAGGTCATTCAAAGCACTACCAACTATTAAAAATAATGTAGGGGACACATTGTACTGAGTACTGTAAATAGTGTATGGCACACATTGTACTGAGTATTGTAAATTATGTAGGAGACACAGTGTTGAGTACTGTAAACAATGTAGGGGACACATAGTACTGAGTACTGTAAATAGTGTAGGGGACACATAATACTGAGTACTGTAAATAGTGTAGGGCACACATTGTATTAAGTATTGTAAATTATGTAGGAAACACATAGTGCTGAGTATTGTAAACAATGTAGGGGACACATAGTACTGAGCATTTTAAATGGTGTAGGAGACACATAGTACTGAGTACAGCAAACATTGTAGGGCACACATTGTACTTAGTATTGTAAGTTATGTAGGAGACACATAGTACTGAGTACAGCAAACAATGTAGGGCACACATTGTACTTAGTATCGTAAATTATGTAGGAAAAACATATTACTGAGTACTGTAAATAATGTATGAGACACATAGAACTGTAATTAATAACAGCACTTGCTTTACACCAATGATAAATTTCTTATGATAGCTCATATGTCTAGAAAAATAAATAAAATTCAAGAGAATTAAGCTTTTTTGTATTAAGAACCATACATAAAATAACCGTGTCCTGTGGCTGTTTTCTGACTATCATTGTATAGTGCTGTGACTGGGCATTACTGTGCACTGTGTAAAGAGGTGACCTTTTCGTTCTTAACACTGCAGCTAGTGTTGACCTTTGATGTGAGCCTGCCTGCTGAGGCTATGCACTTCATGTATCCATCCATCCATTCACCCATGCATCATACCAGCACTTCAGAGTTCAGCAACCTCTGCAGTTTTATACATTGTGTCCACAACTGATTCTTTTATCACTGACGTTATCTATTTAGGTTTGTGATGTAACATTGGGGGTTTCATTTTGCATGCATAGATATTGTGGGCCCAATTGTTACCAATTACGTCTGTTCGCTTTTAATACTGACATACTGCCAGCTGCGGAAAAATTAAAGGGGAGGATGAACCATGCTGAGCAATGAAATCGTGCTACGTGAAGTGATATTCGGTATGAAATAGATTATGTATGACACAAAAGGTATTGAGTCAAAACGAGATAAAACGAGTAACATTATATACTGATTCAGACTAACATAAAATTCGCGTGTTTTTTTTTATTCTTTACAATGTTCTTCAACCTGCTTCTGCCTTCTGCAACTCCAGAAGGCAGAATCTTTTCGCGGAAAAACTCTGGATATAGCCTATGCAGATTGGCATATCGCAAACAGGGCTGATGTATTGCGCATCACTATAGAGATGCAAGCTCTGATGTTTCTACAGTGAGAATGTGCTGGGTGGTGCAGCTCTTGGGCGCTAGGACCCCGTGGCCGGGCGCTGTCGTGCGGTCACTGGCGGCTGACACGCCGCGGAGCTGCGGAGTTTGTCGCTATTTATAATAAAGTGCAGAGTAACTGGAGCAGAAGTACCCGTCTGGTCCACTACCCCGAGGAGCGCAACACGTGGTCTGCCCTGTGCCTTATAAACCTGCGCTGATCCCTGGCTTTTTGCGTGTTTTATCTGCTGCCACCGGTCTCTTCCAGAGGACTGATAGCTTGGGAAGCAGCTGGTGAAGGGGGGGCAGATCGGCTCCTCCCGGGACACTGAGTTAAATGCCTGTGCGTAACTGCGCTGCCTTCGCTTTTTGTCTGACAAGTCCCGTATTTTCGGGGAGGTGATGCGGCTCCGTGCCAGCTTAGGGTAGGGCTCTGACAGCACAAAGCCGAGTAAGGGGACGCCTGGCAGGGAGTGCGCTACTCCGATGCGCCGGAGGTGTGCGCTGACCCGCAGGCTGTGTAAACCCCCAGGGCTGGCCGTAGCTCGCTCTCCATCGGTTGTCTGCCTTTTCCGAGGAGACTTTCTGAACTACTGCTTGTGGGTTTTTTTAAATTCTGTGTTTTTAATATAACTGGACGAGAGGAATTGCAGTCAGCTGGAATTTGTTTTTCTCAGTTTGGATAACGGAGTTTTGACATTTCACTTTAATGGCTTTCAGTTTTTAATCTCATTTCAGTTACAGATTTATTAATTGCCATAAAACAGTACAGGAATGCTAAATGTATCTCAAGTTTATACAAAAAATCTAATTTAGAATACGAATCTGTCAAAGTCGTGTGGGCTTTTTACGTATTTGCTTGTAGAAATAATATATATAGCCATAAATTATCTATGTTCGCTTTTTGCGCTCAGCGATCGCAGTTGTTTTCCTCCAGACGGTGTTTCACGGTACTCATTCTAAACATGAACTGCTACCTTCTTAGTCTCTTGCTGACCCTGGATCTGCTCACGGTGGCCCTCAGTCTGTCCACTTGTAGCACGCTGGACATGGATCAGTTCATGAAGAAGCGCATCGAGGCGATCCGCGGCCAGATCCTCAGCAAGCTGAAGCTGAGCAGCCCCCCAGAGCAGTATCCTGAACCCGGGGAGGTGTCCCGGGACATCATCGCCATCTACAACAGCACCAGAGACCTGCTGCAGGAGAAAGCCAACGAGAGGGCGGCGACGTGCGAGCGCCAGCGCAGCGACGAGGAGTATTACGCCAAGGAGGTGCACAAGATCGACATGCAGCCCTTCTTCCCTTCTGAGAGTGAGCCCCTCTTATATTATAGCCTTTATTTTGTACAGTTTCACGTGCTGTTGTATCGCCTGTGTGTGTTTGTGAGTGTGTCAATATGTGACTTTAACCCAAGGCGTTTAGAGCTCATTTGGCTCAAGTCACTTTATCGGGAAACTTAATTTTGTTTCTTTATTTGGTTCTGTGTACCAATGCCATACTCACTTACACGCAGACATGTACACAACCAAACAAACATACATACACACACTCACACACAGACATACACTCACACATACACATATACACAGAAAATACATATTCAAGCAGTCGCAAACACGTATACCTGCACGCAATCCCACACATACACGCATTCAGATACATGCATGCATTAAAATAAACATAGACATTTGCATGGGCACATATACACACAGATACATAAACCCAGTCAGACAAGCACATGCACACTCATGCGGTCACACACACACTGACAGACACATGTACAGACAAAGGTGCACAGACACTAGAGGGCCCTAGGCAAGACCTCCATGGGACCCTCCATCACATCCCACCTGGCATGGTAAAATTTATAGCTACTATTTGACGTAAAGTCTGAATTTATAATATCAACAGAGAATTTGATAAACACAATTCCTTTATTTTCACTTTACTGTGATAAACAGAATACGCAAATAAAGCAGAATTGTCACTGCAATATACAGTGTAATCGGCCCAGCTCAGAGGCCCCAGACCAATGCCTGCCTTGCCTGTCCTGTCCCTTCAGCACTGTATACACACACACGTGGGGCTGTTTGTGTTTAAATCCAGTTCACCTTGAGAGACATGTGACGAAAAACCTACAGAAACTCTGAGGCAAAGTAACTGCGTTGTATTGATGTGGAGTTTAAGCACCTGCGTACAGTAACTGTGCATATCGAAGGGGCCGGGCAATATGTAAACCGCACCTCAGAGGACAGGTCAGCATCTACTGCGGTCATGACTATGAGATTCATTTTGCCGGTGATTCATTCAGTAGTGAGGAAATGAAAGAGACAGTATGGGCAGTTTAATATCCGGAGGCAGTGCGTAAGGAAGGCACCTACACTTCAAAGAGCCCTTTTAAAGTGGCGCAGAACACGCACCCAGAGCCCGGGTAGGGATTTCTCTTATTCCAACCTGGAACAAAAACAACTCAAAAGAAAGGATGGTTTTTGATGGGGTTTCTAATTTCATATGTGCATGTTAACATTTTTAACTTATTACTTAAAATATGTATACTTCTGAATTTATGCCTTAATCCAGATCAAATGCAAAAGTGCACAGAATGGAGGAAAATAAGTCGAGAGACATTTCATACCCGAGGTATTTTTTACCTTAAATATTATCCTTGGCCTTGGCTGTTCTGCAAATACGCTGAACGCGAATGGTGTTGGGATCTGCGCCAGCAGCAGACAGGAAGACGTTTACGGGCATAAATACCACTGTGTCAACAGTCAGAGTTGCCCAGATGCCCCCAGTGCCTCAGGCTTTGGGGGGAGAAGGACTCAGTGTGGAAGTGCGTTCAATCCGATGTCGTCTCTCTGTCTGTCTGTCTGTGTTCCAGTTGAGCAGCACATGCCAACTGTATCCTGAGCTCCAGGATTTGTGAGGAGCACGCAGACAGAGCTCTAACCAATGTGTCGTGTGGCTTCTCCCCAGCCACACCACTACAGGGACTCAGATACATTCTCATTACCTTACTTGAACCCCCAGTTCCCCCCTGCAAGCGCGCCCAGCATTGTGTTAAGAGAGCAAAGGTTCGCTGAACGAAGCAGACAGACTGGGCAGTGTATCATAGCACAGTCAGGCCCACGTCTGTTAAAAGTAGCAGATTCCTGGAGTCTGTGAAAATAGTCTAGTCTGCACCAGACCTTCATTTTCATATGTGATGCAAGAGCTTTTTCACTGTCTGTACCTCATTTTCATATGTACCCTCACCTCAATTCCAGCCCTCTAATATAAGAGCAGTTTCTCTGTCTGTACTTCGTTTTCACACGTGTCCTCACCTCAGTCCCAGTCCTCTGATGTAAAATCATTTTCTCTGTCTGTACTTCGTTTTCACACGTGTCCTCACCTCAGTCCCAGTCCTCTGATGTAAAATCGTTTTCTCTGTCTGTACTTCATTTTCACACGTCTCCTCACCTCAGTCCCAGTCCTCTGATGTAAAATCGTTTTCT
>JAODUD010000039.1:17133272-17148161 GCA_026784285.1 Stomatorhinus walkeri | reverse complement strand
TACCTTTATTTCAGTGGAACCCATAAAATATCTGTACTTTATATTTCTGCTCCCTGCATGGATTACCTTACATTTATGTGTGTTAAATTTCATCTGCCAGGTATCAGCCCAGTCGCTAATTAAATCCAGATCCCTTTGCAGCCTCTGAAATAACTGAACTGAAATAAGCCTTTTACCAGTGGGGTTTAATGAGAGAATTGTGTCGACTGGCGTGGCATCTGACGGGAGAGGAACACTAAGAAACTATGAAAGCAAACACTGCCTCGCTTGCAGGTACCTGAAAAAAAGATGATGCAGGTTAGCACCCCAGAAATAAACAGGGAAATTCGGATGAGCCAATCCACCCATAGCTTTAGTTTTCTGCAGGCGGGGGCCCAGCCATATGTAGGATGAAATAACCAAATCAAGCTGATTGAAAAAAGACTGGGGAATAAAAATTTGTATTGCCTGAAAAAGATATAAGAATTTAGGTGGGATAGTCATTTTAATTGAATTAATATTTCCCACAAGAGACATGGACAAAGGTGACCACTGTGTTAAGGTTTGCCTAGCATGGTTTAACAGAACAGTAAAATGTGATGGAAATACCCAAGTAGGAACATCTATGTCTCCCCACTCTAAAAGGGAAACTGGACAGATCAAAAGTTTGAGCAGCATTATTAATATGAAAGAGCTCACACTTATGAAGATTTCATTTATAACCTGAAAACTGACCAAACTTACTGAGCAATGACGAAACAGCGGGCAGTGAAATAAGGGGATGTGAGACAAAGAGCAACAAGTCATCGGCATACAGTGAGACTTTGAGGCACATTTTTGATGTCGTAAGCCGTAATCAGATGGGGGCTCAGAGTGCTAGCACCTTGGAGTGACCCCCTCTTAGCCGATTCCTGTTCACTCTCACACAGGTGGAGAAGCTGGCACGTACGCTTTTTCTCTGGAAGGTTGAAGTCCACAACCAGAAGGAGAAGGTGTATGAGATGCGACGCTGGAACGAAGCTCTGGTGGCCAACATGCTCCCTGAGCACGTGGCCAGACACTTCCTGGGCTCAAAGAAGAGGGATGAGGTGAGGGTCTGCTTGGGGCGGAGTTATCACTGGGCAGGGATTAACTTCCGACCTGCATTTCTGTCCACTAGGGGCAGCGCAGCTGGCAAGGCTCAAGGTGTTCTGTCTGTTATGTATGATCCCTCGAGACTCCTTGCTGCTGTCTGTATGTACATTGCTGCTACACCTGGATCAGACTTTAACACATTTGGGGCAGGAATGTGGGAATTTAAAATATTACATTATTCATTGGTAAAATGTTGTCATGGCAGCTCAGGTCTAGCTTTTTTTTTATCATTTTTGAGGAATCTGGAGTTTTCAATGTGACGTGTTTGTAGTGTAGGAAAAAGTGTACTGGAAAATGAAGTCCAGACCTCTTAGGTATCCAGCTAACCTGTGCAAGGTGGAAGCATCAAAGGCCTCGCACCGTTATGGTTCAGGCCATCATTGGCTGTCTCTCCAGTTTAATATGACTTGGGCAAGGTGTCAGCAATCCCTCCCTCCCATCCACCTGGCATGAGCTCTCTGTTTTTTCCGGACACTGTGACATTTACCCCTGTGCCTCAAATGTTCCTCTTCAGCAAGATTGAAAAACAGGCCATTAAGCGAGTGTCACATTATGCAGTCTAATGATTTTATTTGAATTTTACAGATTCTGATTAACCTTGTTACAGATATAGAGAATTCATTGATAACCTTGAATATATCATTATTTTTCCTTGCAGGAGCTATACAGCCAATCATATGATGAGATTGGAGTAATGTTTGCCTCTATCCCGAACTTCTCTGACTTCTACACAGAGGAGAGCATAAACAATGGGGGCATTGAGTGTCTGAGGTTCCTCAATGAGATCATCTCCGACTTTGACAGCGTGAGTGACTGTTTGGAACATGTTGGCCATCCGTCTTCATGCACAGTAATGTGTAAATGGCAGAAATCTACTGTTCTACCTCTGATCTTCTTGCTTTATAGCTGTTGGACAATCCTCAGTTCCGCTGCATCACCAAGATTAAAACCATCGGAAGCACTTATATGGCAGCATCAGGTGTCACACCAGATGTCAACACCAATGGCTACACCTACATGAAGGTGGGTGTGCAGCTACACCTAGAGTTATGTCAAGCACCTGTTTCAGACCTGGTAACGGTGGGCTACGCATTTCTGAGAGTCACAGTCATCAATATGTTAACCTGTAGCTTTAGAAGATACCTTTAGCTATATCAGTTGTTGACATGATAATGATTCACTACGTCTGTGTAAAGGCCCGTGTACTGGAGGGACATTAACACTATCTGAAGTTCAGGAGCATCTACAGGAATAACAGCAGCTATACTCGTCAGGGATTGGGCAGTCATAGTAATACCAGTAATACTACAATAACAGTTTTACCGTTTACAGATAAATTGCAAAAGTATAACCGTACATTTACACAGCTGGTGCTTATGGTGATGAGGATGATGAGGATGATGCTGCTGATGATGATGATGGTGGTTATGATGATGGTAACCCTGGTGATAGTATTCAAGATGATGATGATGTTTAGGTGAAATGCCAGTCTGTGTTGTGCCCTGCAGAAGGAGGAGCAGTCAGACCGAGAGCGCTGGCAGCACCTGGCAGACCTGGCTGACTTTGCTTTGGCCATGAAGGTCACCCTCATGAACATTAATTACCAGTCCTTCAACAACTTCATGCTACGCATCGGTTAGCATCTTCGCCCCGCCGGCATCTGTGCCTCCGTCTGCTTCCACTCCTGTGTCGGTGTCTGTCAGGGTATTGCTGTGCCTGTGAGCATGTGGCTGTCATTCCTGAAGGGAAGTGTTCCTCACTGCTGTAGATTGTTGTTCTTTCCAGGACTGAACAAGGGCGGTGTTTTGGCGGGAGTCATCGGGGCACGAAAGCCTCACTATGACATCTGGGGCAACACAGTCAATGTGGCCAGTCGTATGGAATCCACCGGAGTAATGGGAAACATCCAGGTAGTGCACACATCTAGCTCTTATAATGAGATGAATCTGGGTTTAGTTGGACTCAACCCCCAGTTTGTGGCGTGTGTGTGTGTGTGTGTGTGTGTGTGTGTGTGTATATATATATATATATATATATATATACACACTTGCTTAGATAAAACAGGGCAAGCGTTACACTGATATTTGTGGTGCGTTTGTTTTTCTCGGAAATTCTGAGTTGAGTGACATCACGTCTGACAATCTCCCGTTTGAGCTACCACATCTCGGAACAAACATGGCTGCCTCCATGAACACGCTGCTGTGTGTTGTTGCTTTATATTTTAGCAGATTTAGAGTGAGATTATTTTTCCGAGAGACAAACAAACAAGAAACACGAACTAGTCAAACCACATTAAAAGCTGCATAAAATATTTTTGCACATCCATAGCGATATTCTTTTTTCGAGAGGCAAACAAACTACAAACAAACCATAGACACTAACAAGTCTGGTATAAATCTGATATTGCATGATAAGATACTGTTTACGGTCATGATATGGAATTCTCTTAATTGAATACGTGCAGTTGCATTTATATATATTAATACATTTAACAAAATAAACATTTTTACAGATTTATAAAACAGAATTACTGTTGAGTGTGTAAGCCACCATGTTGAAATTACGGCACAGAGGCAACTCGAACAACAAAATCTTGTCCACCTTCAACGTCATAAAAGAGGCGTGTTTCCGACGGGAAGTGACATTTTTTGTGACGTTTTCATCCGACTTGGAGAGAAATAATCGAACGCACTATTGGTCAGTAAAACGTGTAAATTAAACTTCCCTGTAACAACTTTATCGCCCCCAGGTGGTGGAGGACTGCTATATCATCTTGAAGGAGTATGGATTCCGGTTTGTGCGCCGAGGGCCCATCTATGTGAAGGGGAAAGGAGAGCTCCTGACCTTCTTCCTGAAAGGCAGAGATAAACAAGGTTCTTTCATCAACAGCTCCTCTGTTACCCTCCCTCACCAAGTGGTAGACAGCTCCTGACACATATGCCATCTCTGTTTTACAGACAGACAAACATACACACTCTCACTGGTGTCCACATACTTTTTGGCATATGGTCACAAGCACACAGATACTGCCACATAACAGGTTAAACTCTCATGATCATTTAAACATCTAAATACAGAAGATTATGGTAGATGAATATTTAGTTATATAATTCTTAAAAGATACTTCCACATGACAGAAAAGAAAGCATTATTTTAGTGTTCTCTATATTTCCTATACCCTGAGAAGAGATGATGAAGTCTGACAAATTTGTCTCTGACCCCTTTCCTGTGCCCGTTTCTGAGTACACCGGTAAGGACTTGTGTGTGTGTGTGTGTGTGTGTGTGTGTGTGTGTTGGACATCTTGGCACGTGAAGGCTGCATTCTGACGCAGACAGTACTCTTTTGTGCGCTGTGTCTTTCCTGCCAGACTGGATGGAAGTGCAATAGTCTTCTTCCACTGCCCTGTCCCCCCCAGCTTCTTTTGTAAACTATAAAAGCACACATATTTTTATACTCTGGTTGCAACACACATTTTGTGGAAAAATAAAGGAGGTATGAAAGACCAATACATTGAGGATACGTAGATATATATAGTTTTTATGTAAAATTCATTTATCAGATTTCAGGGATGGCCGAGAAATCGTGAGTGTAGATAAGATAAAAGAACTAGCTTATCTTGAATCACCACAGGAAAATATGAATGTGGTTTGATCTCCAGATGGTGGAGTTACTGACTGGGATTCTGTAAAGAGGGCTTGGACCATGAGACCAAATTCCTGAGGGCCCAAAGAGATGTTACATGTAATGTTGCCCCAAATACTTCAAGCACATTTTTATTTTATTGTTCTTTGCCTTCATTGCTTAGCTTTTATAGTAATTAGTTTGATCCCTCAGTACAGAATCCCCAGAGTTTAATTGGGAAGGATATGTATGAATAGGACATACAACACCCTTATGTTTTTTGAAACTCTTAAACTCAGGTGTGAGAACTGTGAATGGCTCTTGAATTATTTGTAATTTAAATGTATTGATTAAAAATCTCAATGTAATGTTTATGACTCCTACTATGTGTGAATTTTTTTACTAAACCGTGAAGGAAACTGTTTCCTCTTTGCACACTGCAGCCTCCATTGTAGAAAGGTAGAAGGTCTACGGCTTGGCTCTGCTTTCAGTTGTACGTCCCTTTGGATGAGTGTCTGCCAAGTAAATAAATTGTAAAAAATGTCAGGAATATCGAGCACAGGGAGCTTAAAATCCTAGGAATGTGTAACACCGAGTGGTCATTTGCTGCTTATCCATTAACTGTTCCTGGATTGTATTGTAATGGAAATGTTCATTGTCATAATGGAATTGTTCGCATCTCAAAGAGCAGAAATCACTAAATAGCGCCATCTACCTTGTGTGAAAAGTAGCTCTTCTTCCTGGTCACATCTTTGTGTCTCCCCCATCTAACTTTCTGCAAAAGAAGAAAATGAAATTTGAGGAAGTGGCTAGAGGTACACATTCACAGATACATTCAGCAGACTAAATTCAGGTTAGACAGACCTGAAGTGACTCACATGGAGTGAAGTCCTGGCTGCTATTTGGTGTCTTTCAGTGAAGTACCAGCTGCTCTCCTCTAGGAACCTTATTCTGTATGACATGCATCATTATTGTATGTTTAGATATGATGTTCTGCGGTATTCTTTAGTTCTAGATAAAATAGTTTTTAACATATGGAAAAACATGTATATTATCCTCCAATGTGTGTATTTTATTAAACAGAACTTGTAATTAAATAGAAATTATACAATGAAATATGACACTGTAATGAACTCTAGAATGTCACTCCAGATTAGTAGGATGAAAGAAACATAAGGGCTGGAAACAAGAAAAAGGGCTGGGATGGAGCAGGAAAGCTGAAGGTGCCCCTTCTGATGTTCATTAAAAACACCCACCTAAACTTAAGAAGAAGTGAAGAAGTGGAATATAAATACCATAAATGGAAAAGTCCTGGGTTATATCAATTAAATTTGTGAGGAGGAATTTTAAATAAATAGGTTAACAGCTAACTGTAACAGACGTTAGTAAGATATACAACACAGTAAGGGGGGATTAGGTGAAGATTCATTATTTGACTTTTATTTTAGATACAGGCTTGGGTAACTACAACAACAGAAATGTTTTTAGAGTTGTCACAAAGTTGGTTGGAATACCCTTCCAATACTGCATTAACTGTTTATTCATGTGCATTATTCCATTTAAAACCATTTATTTGTTCATGCCACAGTCACAGATAGTACTTTCATCCCCTGTTTTTAGGCAGCTACTCTATGGTGAGATAGTGGGATTTTATCTAATGCAGTACTTATCAATAATATCCACCTGAACACAAGAATAGCGTTGACAGAAAGTTATTAAAACCAAATTCAATGAACTCATCCATATTTGAAATCATTATGCAAAGTATGTTTACATGCGCCACCTATGGATTATGTAAAGCCAACCGGAAGTGGGCAGCGCAGGCATTTCCGGTGACGTCAACGCGTCTGGACTCCATTAGCGGGCTGCAGCTGTTTTAGAAGAAACAACAACAAAAACGAAGAGGCGTCGCGTTTTCAGCCGGGCTGAGGGCTTTCAATCCCGGGACCTGACACCCCCTTTCCAAGCCCCGGGCATCATCGGCTTCTAACCACGGCCGCTCTCGGCGAGGAAACTCTGGCCTCCGCTTCCTCCTCCTCCGACTCGGACACCGGCGGAGCGTCGCCGCCCCCGCGGAAGAAGCACCGAGCCTCGGCGGCGGAGGGAGCAGGAGAGCCCGGGGCTGCGACGGGGACAGCGGGCCTTTCTGCAGTTGTACTGGGACTTGCGACTCCTTCGGCGGCCGCTGCCATCCACGTTAACAGGAGCGCCGTTGGTAGCCTTAGCGGTAATATGATGCAGGCGAACGGGGCTGGACAGGGGCAGGACCCGGAGCTCCCTTGCTTGAGCAGCGCCCAGAACGGCGGGTCGCACTCCAACGGGCTCATTTCCAGTACCGGTACCGGGAGCACCGTTGGCACCAACAATGGGGCCCTGGCCGGAGCGCCTTCCGGGGCTGCCGCCGCCTCCAGCGCCTCGGTCTCCGGCACGGAGGTCGGATCTTCTACGAAAAAGAAGAAGCGGCTCTCCCAGTCGGAGGAGGATGTCATCCGGCTGATCGGACAGCACCTCCACGGACTGGGGCTCAAGTAAGTTTGTGAGGGAGACACACCGCGACGTAGCCCGAAGATGGCTAGCTTCGGACCGGCCCCGTCCGCTGACAGGCCTAGCGGACACAAGGGCATGGGGAACAGGTCCCCGGGAGACCGAGCCACTCGACACCCGCCGCCACTGCTCTCCCGCAGGCCGCAGAGGGCTTATTAAAGAGCCTGTCGCGAATCGATTTTCATGGGCGGCAGTGAGATAATCGGATTGATTTCCAGTGGTCACCCATAACATTTCTGTGTGTGTGTGTGTGTTTTGACAACCAGGGGTCCCTCACGTATCGGAGGGCCCACAGCACAGGGGGTTCGACTATCGTCCCCCGAGCCGGGGCGCACAAACAGTGCGGTGGCAGTCCTGCTCAACCCTCGCCTTTTGCTTTAACAACATCTTCCCGGAGGCCACATTGCGATTAACAAGCATGCCTGAAGGTACAACAGACTGCCCCTGATCATGGCGGCTGAACGAGTAGCTGCTTGCATTACGAATGTTGGCGTAGTTATGGCTGCCCTGGACGGCGATAAGGCGCCCGGCATCAAGCTCAGACAGGGTTCCTGTTGAAGGGGTCACACTGAAAACCCCCTGCGTCACTTCAGCCTTTTGCGATGATGTCATTGTGCTGGGATTCCCCCCCTCCCCCAGTAAACGGTGCAGCCACTGTCAGGCTAAGCTGTTGCACGTTAAGGGAGGGTGTGGTGCTATTTGAAACCTTTCCTTTTTTAATGTTTGCAGTCAGACTGTGGACCTGTTGATGCAGGAGTCAGGATGCAGACTGGAGCATCCCGCAGCCACCAAGTTCCGGAACCACGTGATGGATGGCGAGTGGGATAAGGTGGGATTGGACTCCCTGATCAGTGTGTGCAGTCTGAGTTTAATGCCTGGAACATTTTACTTATCTGCTGCTTTTAAAGAAGCCCTGTCTTGTCAGGGACTCATGGACTATTAATAAAATGGTGGAGCTCCATCGTTCTGGTTACTGCACTGACACACATTGCCACTTGGACGATTGATATAGCAGCGTATGGTAAAGTAATAAACAGTTTTATTTTAGCTGTTTAGGTAAAAATGCCCAAGGCTGGCGCTTTCTGTGAGCCCATAAGCCCATAAGATGGCAGCCTGGGGTGAGCCGTCAAAAGCCACCGTGCCCATGTAAAGAGGTGCCTTTAAGAGGGTCTCTTAGGTTTATCTTTGTGACACAGCGTAGTTTAAAAAGCTCACTGTTGTTCTGATGTGGTGAAACTGACCCTCTTAAAGAAACAGCTTAACATTTAATATATGTGAATTTAAACATGATTTAAAAACTACCAGTCTGTTGGATGGAGTCTGCTTTACAGAAAGTCGATACCACTAAAACGTTTAGCCCCCCCACATACTTTTCAGTTGGCTGTAATGACCAAGCTGGCTAGCGTGGCATATAAAGCTTGGTAATCACCAGCTTGCAGAGGGCAAAGCTCTTGACACACAGCATCTTTCGGTGTCCTGATAGTCGCCGGGAATGGTGTGCACTTCACCGAAAGACATTTTCAATCAATAAAAGATTTTGATTCTGCGAGCCTATGAGCTAAGTATTTCATATTGCAAAATTCATTCTGGAAAACATTTTACACACAGTCGTTGCTATATGACTGATCGTGTAGTTGGCTGTGTTGGCTGCAGGCTTATGGTAGCTGGGCCGGTTACTTGCTACACGGACTCGCAGGACAATGTTGCTCAGCTGTCCTCAGGTTTTTATTCTGCCGTCATCAGTGCCATACCTGCAGGGCATGGCCACTCTAGAAGGGCTGCGACGCGGTCACACAACCTCCTCTTGATCCTGGCGCAGTATGCTGGCTGCCTCTGTCATGCCCTCATGTTTACAGGTGTCAGAATAACCCAGATGTACCTTTTGAGATTTTGGGCCCAATGAAAGCATGTCGTTTTGCGCTCCCAGGCCGATCGTATTGTGTTCCAAGTTTTTCAGTCCCCCCGCCCTCAATGGCATCCCTGGTTGCCAGTGAATGACAGACTCCAAAAATGAGGTTTAGCTACACCTGCAGTTGCCCTGTGTCTAAATTTGACTGGAGCACCATGGATGGTGATTGCATTCGGGGAGAACTTCCTGGGAGTTTGAAGAAGCCATGCAGTGCAGGTCTGTCGTTAGAGTGAATTTCACTGTAGTGCTTCAGGGATTCCTCAGCAGATAAGGGGAGTGTGGGAAAGGGAAGTACTTAGTCACCCCCATATCCATTTGAACCGGCGCAGTATGAGTGATGAGCACTTCTGGAAGCTGTAAAGTTTGTGTGGGCTCCACTCTTTAAAGACCCAGGAGGCGGTTTCATCTAGATAAAGAACTTTAAATAAGAGAGAATAAAGCTTTGAGTGTGGCAGATGGATCCGCATGTTTCATGGCATTGTCCCTATTAAAGTGTTTATGAAATTTCTCTTGCTATTGAGTTCCTTTCTCAAAATTGTCTGCCAAATCAGACGTGTGTGTAGATAGTCAACAGTGGCTAGTGCTGCAGACATTTAAGCAGTCTCGCTTTGTATATGAAGAGAATATTTCATAAGAATAATTGGATTAACAATCACTAGAGTACAAGCAAAAGCATAAGTCTCGCACTGTTCAAATAGGGCCCACATGCACGTTTACCAAGGTTACCAAGGCAGTGAGCGTTGTGAGTGAAGGTAAACAATTTGCTTGGGCCAGATACCAGGCCTGAGTGGCGTGGATTACATCATCTCTGAGATGATACAGAAAGAACTTTCCCCATAGACTCGGGCCTGGCATAGCACCTGGTCTGATGATAAGCCGATCCTCCAGACCTCAGGAAAAGGAGGAAGGTTTGCCATGACAAGGAAGGAGAGTGGCCCAACATGGCCTCGGGTCTAGACGACACTACTGGGAAAGCCCATTCACAGCCCCTTCACAGTCCATTCACTGCACTCAAGGCCTGTAGCCCCACAGCAATGATACGTGCAAGCCGTGCTGCTTTCTAGGCCTTCACAAGTTCCCTGCACACTAGGAAAAGCCTGGTGTGCAGCCCTGTGTGTTCACCCATATCCCCTGAACTCTGGCTGTTTTTCACAAGCTGACAGAAGTTTCATGTTCCAAGCGATGTGCTTGTCATGCCCTTCTGTGTGCTTGTGTGTTTGCACTTCTGTGTGTTTTTAAAATACACGGCTGGAAAAAGACAGCCTCTGTCAATACTCTGAAATCAATTGTGGCCGGTGCGCTGCGTGTACTCTGAGCGGCTGGCTGGAAACGCTGACCTGCCTCTGTTCCCCTTCTGTGCGCAGGCCGAGCACGACCTGAGTGAGCTCAAGGCGCTGATGCTTTCACCCAACGCCATTGTGGTAAGTCGGGAATCCTCTGGAGAGCCCAAGCGCCGGTTCTGCTGGCTTTTAGCGGGACTGGTCAGTGTTACACTTGATTCCCAAGGCCCGGAATGTCGATTAGGGACTGCAGCTATAAGATAACGAGACTTATTCACTAGCACATATATCAGCTGAAGCCATGAATCTCATTTCCCTCCCCTTTAAGGTGGTGTGTGGCTGATTAAAAGTCATGTCGTATGGGCCGTGCTGGTACGTGGAGCTTTGTGACGGCGTGCGGGCCGCAGTGACAGGCAGCAGGGTGTGGTTGAGATGTGCCAATTAGAGGGCGCCCTAGGAGTCTGTTCCATCTTAGGAATTACTCTTTTTGTCTGGCTGTCACTTTTCATGTCACTTGTGATCAAGCCATTTGATAGCCTTTAGGTCAGCTGTTCACGCCCTGGTGTTTAACTCTTCAGACAATCAATCCTCTAATTAGTAATCTGATTAGGGAGTTATAGCTCCTATCTGCCCATCACCCAGTTATCCTGCAAGCCCCTTTTATACGACCTCACCGACTTTTAGCCTTCAATAGGGCTGCGTATTTTCCCAGGGAAATGTATCAAGCTGGATATCCTTGGGTTCAATGACTAGGCCCTTCTGGGACTTCAACCAGCGTCCTCCAGGATATATATCCACATTCTTGGCATATTTTTGTTCGCGTGTGGCGACGAGTGCGTTTGCGATGTTGTTGCGATGGATCCCCGTGTACTGACCTTTACTGGAGTCCATGTTCTGCCCCTCTGCGCAGCGCATGAAGTTCCTGCTGCTGCAGCAGAAGTACCTGGAGTACCTGGAGGATGGGAAGGTGTTGGAAGCCCTGCAGGTGCTGCGGGGGGAGCTGACGCCGCTCAAGTACAACACCGACCGCATCCACGTGCTCAGTGGGTACGTCAGCACCCCCCCTACTCATGCCTGGCACACCCCGTCTCCCCGGTTACTGCTGCCGTTGCCCAGCACCTCAGAATCAGGAAGATCTTTTTTGGACTAGTATGTTAAACACACCAGGAATTTGTCTTGGTGGGTAAGCCCCAGTATCAGATGTGTCATATCAACACATTTCAAGGTTAATACACATGAAATTTTTCACATACTGTGCATTTTGGATTGTCTGCTTACAGTCAGAAGCAGCATGAGATGGAATAAAGAGTGGAACAAATAAATGAATAGTAAATATAAGTAGGGGTGATGCTCCAGAATCCAGTCTGTACCCTCTGCCCTGTGACTCTGCTCCTATAGTCTGAAAATGTGCAGGTTAGCTGAAAGCACCCATAACGTATGTCTGGGTTCCTTCTGTGGATTGACAATGTGTCCATGGATACACTTGCATCAGATCAGTGGTTCTCAGTCCTATTCCTGCCACAACACCCTCCCCCCCACTACGAATGTTTTCATTCTAACTCTACCTTAATCAGGCTCATGTGGTCCTTAATAGTCTAACAATGAATGTAGTGGATTGATGGATGGATTTGATTGATTGATTGATTAGTCCCATTAATATGAACTGGTAAAAACACATGGGGATACGTTTGTACAAATAGTGGTGCCTGCTTGTATTTCATTCACACATGTATTAGAATTAAGCCATGGCCGCCTTTCGCCAAGCCTGATTGGGTGTGAAGCGGCCATGCCGCCGTGTGATTGGCCGGAGCTCGGTGTTGCTCACGACAACATCATGTTTGTCTTCCTAGGTACCTGATGTGCAGCCACGCGGAGGACCTGCGTGCCAAGGCTGAGTGGGAGGGCAAAGGAGCAACCTCCCGCTGCAAGCTGCTGGACAAGCTGCAGAGTGAGTGCGCATTGCCGCCTCTGTCAGCCGCTCCTTTTTCTGAGCCTCCACCCGGGTTGTACCCTAATGCAGTGTTTCCCAACTTGGCCCTCGGGGACCCACAGTTGGTCTATGTTTTTGCTCCCTGCCAGACATTCCATGTTTTTGCTCCCTCCAAGCTCCCTGCTAGATAGTCCTCCCAGGAGCTGGAAGGGAGCAGAAACGTTTGGAAATCCACTAATGAATCAGCCCACGGGACGCATTTTTTGATGGCTGCAGAGCTGACCAGCTCCCTCTGGCCAACCTGCTCGTTGGCATTCACCCATTTCCCATCTGCCTGGGGGTGTGGTGGTGCCATTTGGCCAGCCAGTGAGGCCTTTTTAATTCCCTCTTGAGTCTTGTTTTCACTCTGGCCACGTCCATTACATGTGGACCACAGGACAGGCCTGTGGGTCCATGTCATCACACATCTAGGGCCTGCTGGGGATTCCTTCTCAGAAGGAGCTCCTGGGATGGCCCGGCTGCCATTAGCGCTGGAGGACACGAGGAACGACCCTCTGCCCTGTCCGAGGCCTCCCTTTGGGGGGAGCACAGTTTGAGCACTCTGTGAGCGTGCGCGTTCCCCGCTCACCCATCGGCGCTGTGTGTCGTCACACAGCCTACCTGCCCCCGACCGTGATGCTGCCCCCCCGCAGACTGCAGACTCTGCTGCGACAGGCGGTGGAGCTCCAGCGCGACCGCTGTCTCTACCACAACACCAAGCTGGACAGCAACCTGGACTCCGTATCTCTGCTGCTGGACCACGTCTGCAGTCGGTGCGCCCAGCCTTGCCTCCCCGGCCTCCGCCCGCCCGCCCAGCTAGCCTGGGGCAGTCATATCCTCGCTCACCGCCCTCTCTTCCCTCCACACAGGAAACAGTTCCCCTGCTCCACCCAGCAGATTCTGACAGAGCACTGCAATGAGGTGTGGTTCTGCAAGTTCTCTAACGACGGTACTAAGTTGGCCACAGGATCCAAAGACACCACAGTCATTATATGGCAGGTTGACCCAGTAAGTGCCAGTTCGTGGGTCGGTAAATATTGGTTTTCAGGAACATACAGGTGGTTCAAAAAATCTGTTCGACCCTCAAACTGGGCCGCCTTACAGTTTGTACAGTTATGTTTTAAATGTGGCTTTAATCCAGAATATTATGAATGAGGCTGTATCTCTGAGTGCAGTAGTACCCTGGTGTGTGATGCCTATGTCGGTAAACAGGAAACCCACCAGTTGAAGTTGCTGAAGACCCTTGAAGGGCATGCCTATGGCGTCTCCTACCTGGCCTGGAGCCCGGATGATACTCACCTGATCGCCTGTGGTCCAGATGACTGCTCTGAGCTGTGGCTCTGGAACGTACAGGTACGGGAGACATGCAGCACGTCACTGTACTACCTTTAGTCCATACAGGCACATCTGACTTAACGGCGAGCTCAGCTGGCTTAACAAGGTCCGTCCCCCTTGGCATCCAGACTGGAGAGCTGAGGACTAAGATGAGTCAGTCTCATGAGGACAGCCTGACCAGCGTGGCCTGGAACCCAGATGGCAAGCGCTACGTCACAGGTGGCCAGAGAGGCCAGTTCTACCAGTGTGTAAGTGACGTCTAGCTCAGTCCCCTCCATCCATCCCTGTAAGAACGGACTGAGCCCTCCATCTTTTTGGCCGCACGGTAGGATTTGGACGGGAACTTGCTGGACTCGTGGGAGGGTGTCCGTGTCCAGTGTCTGTGGTGTCTCGGGGACGGGAGGACGGTCCTGGCTTCTGACACACACCAGCGTATCCGTGGATACAACTTCGAGGACCTGACTGACAGGAACATGTGAGCAGGCACCATGGTCTGATTGGATAACTGGTTGGCAGTTTTATTTCCCGTTGCCCTTGGAGCTGATCATCACGCTTCTGTATCCACAGCATCCAGGAGGACCATCCCATAATGTCTTTCACCGTTTCAAAGAACGGACGATTAGCTTTGTTAAATGTAGCAACTCAGGTAAGGTGGCGGTGGGTGTGGGAGGTAGGGGGTTGAGCTGGGGGTCTGATGGCTGTGCTGCCTACTGCTCTCACTGATCCCCTCCACCCCGCCACAGGGAGTTCACCTGTGGGACCTGCAGGACCGTGTCCTGGTCAGAAAGTACCAAGGCGTGACGCAGGGATTCTACACCATCCACTCCTGCTTTGGGGGCCACAATGAAGACTTCATCGCCAGCGGGAGTGAAGGCAGGTTCCTTTGGGGCCTTTGTGAGCCGCCTGCTGGGGATTAACCGGGATTATGTGGCTTGGATTTGTAGGGAGCGCAGGTCTGGCTCTCTGCCTGGTCCCCTCTCCCTGGTCTGCTCCCGTCCCGTTCTCTCTGGCCCTCCCTCCCTGGTCTGCTCCCGTCCCGCTCTCTCTGGCCCTCCCTCCCTGGTCTGCTCCCGTCCCGCTCTCTCTGGCCCTCCCTCCCTGGTCTGCTCCCGTCCCG
>JAODUD010000039.1:17108844-17130709 GCA_026784285.1 Stomatorhinus walkeri | reverse complement strand
GGCAGTATCGTATACAACTTTCTTTACTTTGTTTTCCATATGTAATGACTATTTGCTATGGACTGATATTAAATGTTTCAAAAGACTGCTTTTCTGTCTGTTTTATGGTTTTCTTTTTTTTTTGACTGTTTTTGTTCACTTTTTGTTGGACCTTCCCTTCATTATATTAAAATATAACCTTCCATCGGTTCTCATTCTTGTTTTTTTTGCATCACCCCCTTTGTTTGTTTGTGTTTGTGTGTGTGTGTGTGTGTGTGTGTGTGTGTGTGAGAGAGAGAGAGAGAGAGATCTGTACATGTACCTAATAGGACTGTGGGAAAGATGGACTACACAATGTTGTAGAGAAAAAGCCAGAAACACAGAGTTAGCCCTTTGGGTTGGAGTGGCCTGCCTTTGGATTCCTGTGTGACTGAGGCAACTAGTGGAACCAAGAGTGCAAACACTTGATGCATATCCTACACAAAGAACCATCAGTACTCTGTACTCGCAGTCACCCTCCTGTTCCCTCTCCTCTGCCCGTGGACCTTGAAGGCAGTTCACAGTTCAGGAGGGGCAGGAGCTCTCAGCTGATTCCTTACTTTGATGGTCCTTAAATATAATTGTGCTGCGGTGTGCCAGGTCGGATGGTCTGGGATGTGCAAATGGTACCGGCCCGGCTTCCAGGATCTCTGCATTAATGTGGTATTCCAAAAGTGACTGTATTGTTTTTTTGTAATGTTGTGTAGGAGAAGTGTTATGTATGCATATTTTCAATAAAGCATTCAGGGTTTTGAAAAAGACCCATGCAGTGTCACGAGCACCTCAAGAAGGAAAGGACTAGGAGAAAGTTAGGTTTAAAGATTCTCCCATTTCATCTGTGTTTCTGAGAAAGTCACTATGTAGAGTTGAGAAAACAGTTGGAGAATATGAGGCCTGTGGCCCCAGAACTTAAACTGACTACTGTGCATTTCTGCTTTATGATGTGTGAAGTGTAATTCAGGGTTTTATACTAATAACCCTGAGCTATTTCATACTAGTAGAGAACTAAACTAATGAGAATGTAGCTGTTCCTTCCTGGACAATGTGTAGCTGTTCCTTCCTGGACAATGTGTAGCTGTTCCTTCCTGGACAATGTGTAGCTGTTCCTTCCTGGACAATGTCAAAGGAGCCTCCTGTTCGTCTCCCCCACACTGCAGATGGCTTTGCAGGTAGGCTCCAGCTGCTTCTCCAGTTAAATGTAGTGCCTGCAGTTGTGTAGGTCAGTGTTTCCCAACCCAGTCATAAGGAACCCCCAGACAGTCCATGTTTTTGCTCCCTTCCAGCACCTGAAGCAAAAATGTGGAGGAGCTGGGAGGGAGCAAAAACATGGACTGTCTGGGGGTCCCGAGGACTGGGTTGGAAAACATTGGTCTAGGTTATGCTGTTGGCTGAAAAGGCTATCAGGTGTTGAGACTGAAATCTGTAACACTGCCGCATCTTATTCAACTCAGCACTGCACTGTGACAGCCTGTCCCTGCCAGTCTGGACCTTTGGCTTTGTCAAGCCAATGAGGCTGGATTAGCCCTCAGAAGGATTTTCTCCCCATACAGAAAGCAAGGTTTCAAAAGCTCATGAAGTGTTTGAATGCTTCCCTGTGGTCATAAACAACATATAATGATAAAAAAAACAATACCTACATAATATTTATTCGTTATACACCGATGAGTCAAAACATTGTGAGTATCCTCAGGTGAAGTGAATAAATGTAACTGTTTCATAAAAATGGTGCATATCAAGCTCTGGGATATATTTGTAAGCTAGCATTTACTGCTCAAAGTCGGTATGTTGAATACAGAAGAATTGGATAAAAATCTGAGAGACTTTGACAAGGGCCAAATCATTAAGGCCAGACAACTGGGCCACAGCCTATCCGAAATGGCGAGGCTTGTGAAGTACTCACAGCCAGCTGTGGTGAGTGCCTACTGAGAGCGATCAGAAAAAGGAAAAACCATGAACCGCTGATCGGGTGTTGGGCGGCCAGGACTCATCAATGCAGGATGTGAACGAAGACTATCACAATTATGACAATCCAACAGAATTGCTACCTTGGCAAAGATGGCACATAATTTTGATGATGATCATGGGAGTAATGCTTCGCGTATGGACTCATCCAGGTCTTGACGTGCACCGCTTTTACGAGATAGTCAACATCATTGGGGGTGATTTCAGCTCATCGGTCTATATGCAATATACAATATGCAATACAGTCGTCGCTCGCCACTTCGCGCTTCGACATTCGTGGCTTCACTCTCGGTTTTTTTGTCTATTGATTAAAAAGTTGATCGAGACAATGAAAATGATACATCGCTACACAGTGAAAGCACCTTTGCTCTTCGTAATTAAATGTAGCCTACAATAATAATATGATATTTATGACGTCTAATATTTCTTATTTTCTATGATTTTTCTAATATTTTGGGTAATACGAGTGTAATTGTCATGCCCTGCCTGTCAGATCCTCTTGTGTGCCACGCCCCCCTATTAATCACGTATGCAACCCCGATTGTGACCAGCTGTTTTCTGTCAATTTGATTCAGTTTGAAGTCCACGTCAGTGTCTATAACCCCAGGTCTGTCATTGTCGTTTTCATGTTACATGTTCCTGTGTCCTGCATTTGGAGTGATTAAAAATAAACCCTTTAATCATGATTTCTTGTCACCCGGGCCCGTTCCTGCTTCCGTGTCCAGCAGTCATGAAGTAATGGTGACTAAAGTTTGTTATTTCATGTTTAGAGGGCTCTAATAATGTTAAAAACCCGTATTTAGACGGTCGTAAACAGGTTTCCAGTGCTCTAACTACGAAAATATTCGATTTATAAATAAAGAATCCCACTTCGCGGATTTGCCTATTGCGGGTTATTTTTAGAACGTAACTCTGGTTTTTAGAACGAGGGACCACTGTATACACATTGCCCATAGACGTGCGTGTGCCCTGTGATAGGTTAACGTTCCATCCTGGGTCATTTCCTGCCTTGTGTCCATAACTTCTGGGATTGGCTCTGGACTCCCAATGAGCCTGAAAAGAAAAAGTGAGGATATATAGATGGAGTGGAATTGTGTATTTCATGTTTGACATATTACTGCTGGGAGTAAATTATTCCTGAGTACAAGAATAATACTCAGGCCTAGAGGGCAGGATGATGCATAAGATACATCTCAGAATGATTACAACAGATATGATAGAACAGTAGTAGTGTAACACCAGCCCTAGGAAGCTATAGCTCATAGGTTCTTTGACATTGGCCACTGTTACACTGCTAATACCCCACTGTGATCTGAGGCTATGCTCTTAGATCTTACTACTTCTGAAGATGTTAACTTCACAAGGAATATGAAGGTCGAACAGGGTCTTGCTGAGTAAGTCTATGTATCAAATCATCAAGATATACCTCACCCCAGCTGTATGTTATCCATATCTGCTCCATGAGGAACTCTGAGCTCTCTGGACATTACAGTATCCAAGTGGCATCACTGCAAATTGCTGGCCTGCTCTGTTTAGCAAATTAATGTCTAGGTGGTCCAGGCCTGAATTTAAACCAAACTTGCCTGCAGAATAGATCACGTATATTCCATACCTTGGTAATTGAGATATTGGACCCAGTATCTGAGACACCATCTCATTAATGAGACAGGGCAGGAACTCAATATGGAAAGTTCCCTATGGTGTAGGGTGGCATGTCTCCCAGAGCATCACCGGATGGCGTTTCTCCTAGGCTGGGAACCTTGCAGAACATCTTCCTATTATAACAGATGGCCCCCAGCTTGTCTTAGCTTCTTTTGCTTCCAGAGAGGACACAAATGTGCCACTTTACCTGTGGAGCCAGGTGACTCTTTGAAGGACCAGCAGGCAGACCTCAACCACCAGAGTTTCTAACCATTTACCCTCTATTCTTTGGCTACAACCATTATAGTGCCTCCCTCAGTCCAAAGTGGTCTTGTCAGTAAATAGGTCATTTTGGAATAAACTGGCACAGACAAGAATGAATAACCAACAGCTAATATCCAGCAAAACCATGCATCTCGGCTGATAATGCTCAGAGACAAGAGGCGGTATGATATTTGCTTAAGGAACAAAAGTCACTGTAAAAGCATTAGAGAGGGCAGGAAGTCTGGCATTGAACATGGGGGCTGGCTGGCTGTATATTAAGCAACACAAAGCCACAAGAGAAAGTACAGCAGCCAAAGGAGTAACAAAATAATCTAACAAAAGAGAAATAAAGAGCGCTAATTCATTAAAAAATTGGTCATGAGCAAATTTACACACCCTGCTACCCTCTTACTAAGCCAATCTGTTCAGTTTCATATAGAGTTGGGGTCATTGTCAGGATCTCTTGAAAGAATACGTGTGTATGACTATAAAAGGACTGTCCTCAAAGTCCAAGCCCTGCTTCTTTTACTTGGGAACCAGGCATGAAGCCTCTGTGGCCAGTCATAATCAGTAATCGTTAAACTAACTGACTAGGTGAACTGAAAACAAGGCCTAGATTTCAAATCAAGGTCCAAATTTCAAGAGCCCTGGTCTGGAGCTATTAAACTGAGGCAGGTTGCATACCTGAGCCTGACCCCCGCGGTTATCTTTGTTTATGTTACTAAACCTCACTTCCCCTTCCGGTTTGCAGAGACTTCTAAAAGGGAAAGGAAGTGAGTACTCAGTGCTGGGCGGGATTATCGCTGTATAAATCACAGACTTCCTCTTCGTCACTTGGTTTGTTCCTCCAAGGTGCCCATTGGCCTGAAGCACTGATTGACAGGGCGCTTGTTCCCGCCCACTGGGGGGGGGTTCGGGGAAAGCTCGGTTATACAGACCTCCGCAAAGACAAGTTCGGCTTGGGGGGGAAGCTCGCCGTTTTGCCGCAGTTATGGCGGCTCCGCTGGCGCAGTTTGACGAGGACTGGCAGGATTTCAACGAATTCAGGCCGTTATCGGAACCGCAGAGCTGCCTGGATGCGGTGAACTGGGACGCCGGCGATGTGCCGGGCCTGCTCGAGGACTTTCCGGAGCTCGAGGGCCGCCTCTCGGGCGACGCGGGCAGCTTTCAGTCCATGGAGGATTTGGTCAACAGCTTCGAAGAGAAGCTCACCGTGTGTTTCCGAAACTACAACACGAACACCGAGAACATTGCCCCAGTGAACCCGATAACGGAGGACAGCATGCTGAAGGATGACGAGTGAGTGGCCGGGCGCCGGGGCCGCGGGCTAACGGCTAATAATAATAATGATGCAGGCTGATAATTGCAGGCTAAAGGCTAACATTAGCGAAGAGTCTGAGAGGTGACCGTCCAATCCCGTATAGCTTGTCATACATAGCTAGCTGACAGGCTAAAGCCTAACGCTAGCAAAAAGTCTGAGATGTGCCCATATTGTCTTACTAGTGTTATAAGCCTATAGCTAGAAGGCGAAAGTAGCTGTCTGGTCGGTTACTCCTAATAGTATTTTTGTGATCATTTCATTTTTATGGATACTAAAAATTGTTTGCGTATTTGAAGAGTTATATATTTATTCAGAATCTGAATGCTGACATCAGAATCTGGTTTTGCTGCCCAAGATTTGCTATATTATTAAGATGGAGGATGGCTTTGGAAAAGCTCCTTCAAAATGCGCCTTTTATTTTAACCAAGACTGTCTGACCGGGTCGTGTTCGATCCAGCCTGTGTCTGTCATTCTGATGGGTTTGGTCGTTGATGGTGTTATCAGTGCTGGTGTGCCTATTTGATTGCGAAGTGTAAGCCTGTATTGGAGCTGGCTCTGTTATTAATAAGAGCTTGTTGACAAGGGCTGTTGTGATTCAGTTTGTGCCAAGTCTGGATCAGCTGACAGACAAACCGGAGGATAAGTCTGTCTGGGTTTGGAGTGACTTCCCCCCTATGTGCGGGTAACTTTCAGCATGCTATGAGGAGTGATTGTTCTGCAGAGGGCAGCTATGGAGTTGTGAGCTACAGCAATATGAGGATGAGTTGGAGAAGGACTTCTCAAGTGTTTACCTGTGTGTGGAGGATAACATGACTAAAGTGAGTTTGCAAAATTTCAGCAGTATTGTACATTCTGTTTTGCAAATTGTACTTCCTTCAGGATCTGGAATGCACTGACTGGTAACTATGGCAACGTGATGCCAGTGGACTGGAAGACATCCCACGCTCGGTCCTTGCATCTCCCTACCCTCAACCTCACGGAACAGGGGGTGAGTGACACCATTTATTTTGCAAGATCTTGTTGCATTCTGGCCTGAGCAGATGGCTGCTCAGAGTACTGGTATTTTCTTAAAACATATGAATATATCTATAAATATGCACCATTTCCCAAAAAACTGATATGGATTCACAGCCATTAAACTCAGGTCAGTGGAATGATGGACTGTTCACTTCTTCTCCCATAAGCCCTCAGCCCTGGGTCTGAGATCCATCACTGTTCCTAGACCTGGAACTGTCAAGAAGATTATCTGTAGGAAGCACAGTCATGTCCTCATGCTGTCGTGGATGGACCTTTCCATGAGTATTTAATAAGGCACTAGTTTGCTTGTGCTCTCTGCCCCTCAGAAGTCGGAATCCGTGAACCTGGACCTGTCTGATGATGAGGAGTTGCGGGAGCAGCTGGACATGCACTCCATCATTGTCTCCTGCATCACCGACGAGCCCCTCTTCACTGCCGAGCAGGTGCGGATAGTTCCTGTCCCTTGTGCATCTGCATCGTGCCCTGACGCTCACACAAATTGGTCATTTGCTAGGTGATTGAGGAGATCGAGGAGATGATGCAGGAGTCTCCAGACCCCGAGGAGGAAGAGAACCCTTCTCAGTCAGACCTGTCCCTGCTCTCGCAAGAGGGTCACTCGCTCCAGAGGTCCTGTACCAGCAGCAGTTATGAGGAACGTAAGTGTGCTGTCCCATCTGAAATCCTTTTGCCTGAGTGTCTTTAATGTACTTCTTCAGCACCATTTTCCTTGTTTTTAATGTTTTAAAAATGCGTTAATATGTCATGTTAATGTAGTGTTGTCAGTATCATGAGTAATGTCTTGCAATACAGTTATTTCTGCATTTCGGCTCCAGACTGAATCCCAGCCTGCCTTGTGCTGATTTGGGTGCTTTACTTTTAATGACTGAATGGGTCTGGTCGGCTTTATTCTCTTTATAAGGCTATTCACGCAAGATGCAGTGCCTCTGGGGGTTTCTCTGCATGTTCTCTTCTGCTTCCCGCTCACCAAACATGTCTCCTAATAGGACTGAAGCGCATGTCAGTGGCTGAGCTGAACGAGCTCTTGGAAGAGGTGGAGATGGAGATCAGGCAGTACTCGGAGGAGCTGATCCAGCAGCTGGCGCTCCGGGACGAGCTGGACTTTGAGAAGGAGGTGAAGAACAGTTTCATCAGCGTGCTGATTGAGGTGCAGAACCGGCAGAAGGAGCATCGGGAGCTGCTGAGGAAGAAGAGGAGGCTGCGTGGGGGAGGGGGCCACCAGGGCCGGGCAGAGAGAGCACAGGCACCGGGGACGGTGAGTCCTATGGAGGGGGGGTCCGAAACGGGGAGAGAGCACAGAAACTGGGGTGGATCCGAAACGGGGTAATAGGAGCGTCCAATGCTGTGACAGGGGTAAGGGGTCATGGGCTCACCCTGGGCGTCGACCCTGTAGATGACACTCCTTTCAAAGTATGTGATGCAGGCACGTGCTTGTGGCATAGCTGTTGGCGTGCTGGCGGGGGTGTTCCACTGAGAGAGTGAGACTGAAGGATTCTGGCGTGGCGGTGGAGGGTGCCCTCTCTGGGCCTCGCTCTGGTACTGCAGAGTCCTCCTCAGGCACCTGGCTGCATGGCTCTTCTCACAGTCCCTTCTGCCAGTCTCCTGCAACCTCCATTTCCTCCATCTTCCGTGTCCTTGCTCCATGGTCAGCGGCCGACGTGGCGCCGTGGTCTGGGAGGCGCTGGAACCTTCCACCTTTTCTTGCTTTGGGGTTAGGGGCTCATAGCCTGTGAATAATGGTGCCAGCCCTCCCGGTGCCCTTAACCTACAGGGAGGCTTTGGAAGCTGCAGTGAATGTTCCGTGGAGCTGTCAGCTTTCACCCACTACTCAGGTGCTTAGTGGCCTAATCGGGGTGGCAGATGCCAGCCACCCCACCACTGACCCACCTACCATACTTTCTTCCTGCCTCGCTGTCCTCCATGTCACAGCTACCTGGTTGTTTGCAGTGCATGCAGTGTGCCCCCCCCCCCTCCCATTCTGATGCTGAGTGGGGCCATCTGCCTGCCCTGCATTCGAAGTCTCACACGCTCTGTCTCTCTCTCTCTCTCTCTCTCTCCCTCCTGTCTGCTCCTGCGCTCCCCTGTGCCTCCTTCCCTAGCGCTTCAGCATGGAGGTCCTCTCCACCGCCATTCAGAATGGCTTCCGCCACACGTTCGGCAGCACGCTCGGGGACAAACAGGTGCCCCCTTTTTCCCTGTCCGCCTCCCCCTGTCCTCCACGGCACCTTGCGTCTGTCGTTCCCGGGGCTCACCTGCCTTTGTGTTTCTGTAGTACCTGACCACCGTCATTCCCTATGAGAAGAAGGGGGGGCCTCCTTCAGTGGAAGATCTTCAGATTCTCACCAAGAGTGAGTGCTCCTTTCTCTGGCCGGAAGGCCGGCTTTCTGCCCATTTCTGCTTCCCGTCTCTCTGTGACTGACTGAGCTTCCACGTCCATGTTTGCGTCCCCTCAGTTCTGCGTGCCATGCGGGAGGACAGCGATAAGGTGCCCAGCCTCCTCACAGATTACATCCTCAAAGGTAACGTTCCTGTTTCTGCTCCAGCAGAGCTGTTTGTCCTTGCCTGAAGATGAACTCCGCTGCCCTCTGGTGGTTAGGTGTATTACAGACAGACTAGCGTGATCCTTTGGCCCTCTCCCTCCTTTGTAATTATCTGGGAATTTCCCCATTTGTTTAGCCTTCATCTGATGCCATTTCCCAGTTTGTGGCTCCACTGATCCATGAATTTAATTTTCCTTTCTCTTCTTTACCTGCATTCCTCATACTAGCTCTGGTGTGAGGGCTGTGGAGTCAGAGGTTTGTTAAACAGCACTAAGTTCCTGTTATTAGAATGCCCCTCCACTCCTAGTGGCAGGCTGTGGTAGTGCAGCCTTTGTGTGTGTAGGTGTTTGTGTGTATTGCACTGCTTCATTCCTGCACTGCGTCCCTTTAGCTGTGCCACCACAGAGCACTGTTCTCTCCTGTAGTGCTGACTTTTGTTGGCAGAGCAGATTTTATTTCCAGTGGTGTGGGTATGAATCTCTGCCATGTTTATAATCATCTGTCATATAATCCAGGTTTGCTAATATAATTCGGACCGACCTGCACAGGTGCTGCTTGTAGATGATATCTTCTTGGTTTGTTGATGTGTGCCTTTTTTGGGATGATGCTGGCAACCTAGCTGGTCTTTATACACCTTATCCCAGTACCTGAACGTGGCTTTTACACAGTCCTGTCATCTTCTCTCTTTCTGCACAGTTCTGTGTCCTACGTAAACCAGGCAGGAACACCGAGTGCATCCTGAATGCTTTACCGGAAAGACTGAACCCTGACAGAGCATTTTGGAAGCGTGAAGCGAAAGACTTGACCTTCCACGGCGACATGCATGACATTCTACACATCTAACATCCTTTCATGCGTAGTATTTTCTTTATTTTTATGTGTTTTCTTTTTAATATTTTGTGGTAGCTAGTTCAGATTTTAATTGTCAGTATGTCCTTATGCTGTTGGCAGCATTGACTTCAAATCCGCCTGATTCTAGATGAGCTTCTGAATCCTAACATTTAGGGGAAAGCTTTCGAAACACCGTGCACCTGTACAGAGGCAATGAAGATGTGATATTGCAGCACTGGCTTTTGGTGCTCCGCACTTCTCTTACAGAGAGCCTTGGAGGAGTACACTGCACTATGGGTACTCATGGTTGAGACTGGTCACCATCCTAAGAGCTTCTGGGCTGGTAGCTGTGTGGGCTCACGGGCAGCTTGGCCTCTAGGCATTCTCTGTACAGCTACTGTGCGCTGTATTCACAGCCTAAAACGAATGACGCGGGTAGGTCCCGACAGCCGCCATGGCAGGATGTGGTGTGATGCGGTTGCCATAGTGATCACACGAAGGGGCTGATCTTGTGCCTTTCCGGCCCCTTTTCAGCCCAGCCAAATGCCATGGCCATCCGTCCTACTCCTTCATCAAAACATTAAAACGTTGCCTTTTCTGCCTGTAATTTTGTACATAAGTCATCGTCTAATTTGTGGCTAATTTATTCACTTTGTTTTGTAACTCTATAGCAGTACATGCATTTTGTATCCAACAAGCATTAACTGAAAATAAATAAGATAAAAACATTAATTAACCGTGGTGTTTTAGGACTCTGCCATGCCTGTTCTTACTGCTCCGGTTTCCTGATATTTTGCTGCTGTCTGATTTGACTACTGGGAGTGTCTTGCAGCATTAGTGTGGGGGGGGGGGGGAAAGCAGTGAAGAAGTAATCTTGGATAAGTGTGTCATTTTAACTTCTTCTGAACTGCAGTATGACTATTTGATAATCACACTCAGAGTATAGTGAGTACTTTTCTTCGGGCTAATTGGCAGCTCCTTTATTGCTCATGTTTTTTTTTGCATGTTGAATAGCTAGATGGCATGAAGTACTGAGGAACTGTCTCCTTTCCAAGTGTAGAACAATGTGCAAGCAACTATATAAAGTGATCTACAGGTAGCTTATGCTGATGAGTAATAGGACATAAGCAGTCAGTTTTCTTTAAAAACTTAAGTTGCTTAAGTTGTTGGACAGGATGGATTTTTAAACAAACCAAAGTATGAATGTTCAAATAGCCCATCCATATGCTTTGCATTGCAATGCCAGAGCACTTGGGTTATGTTCCCACTGAACTGTAAATTTACCTTGAGCTGCATAATTTACAAATCACCCAAACACGTGGTGGTTGGGGACAGTCTTCTGTAGGGATGCTGAACACGGCACCTGGGAGGTGTTCAGTTACGGATATGCAGAGACATGCAGCCTAGGGCCAGTAGACAAAGGCTTCTGAAATGCTTTATCTGAAGGATGGGAAACACACACGATGCAGCAAGACTGGTAGGGTAACAGGAAACAGACAATATAGGAGCAGATCACATAGTAAGACATTTTAATAAAACAAGAATGGCGTCAGTCTGATTACTAGAGCAAAGCACAGCTTATTACTTTACTAGGCAAACAGAACTAATGTGTGTATATATATATATATATATAGTGGCTGGCCTATGTTAAACACTGGCCATTTTTGGAAATGTCCTGTTGGAAACTGAATGTCACAGCATTAAGTCATTAGAGGCCAATAATGTATTTAGGTGGTGTTTGTCAACAGCAGTACACAGATTTAAATCACATGAAATGTGCCAGGTGTACCTGACACTGCATTACACATCTGTACACACAAACTCAAAAGCCAGACCATGATAATGTTCCCGCTTGCTACCCATTTTTTAAACAGTTGATCAGCCTATACTGGATGAAGTCATGAAGACAGAGTCTCAGTCCTGTACTACAATACTCTGAGGTAGGAAGTTACAGCGAATTCCTTATCCAACTCTTCACACAAAAGCCAAAAAGTGATTACTTAGTGAGTGACTAATTCACGAAACAGAAATGGCTTCTTCACAAAAAAGGCCCATCTGCCACCCAACAGTTTAAATCTTACTGAAGTAATCGCATACATATGGTCACCAACTGAAACAGCTCTAAGAAATTAGTGAAACAGCAAGATTAACTTTATATGTGATATTTACAGGAAGGTGGTCTATCCCCATCTCATCAACCTGTATACACATCATAATAGCATTAAAATTTAATATAGAGTGAATATTTTGAGTAATACTAATCTTGCCACTTATTTGCATACACATTTGTCTGAGGTGAGGTCATGACAAGGAAAAAGCTCACTATGAAAGGAACAAAGTCCAGTACCCAAGCACATAGAATGACGTAGTACACGGGCATGGTGACCCGACGACCCCAGCACAAACACAGCATGCACATGAATCAGCTGCTTATGATTATATCCCATCCATACTTCACCCAACAAGATCAACACACAGAGTACATCATTTAGAAAGTCAGAGCACTTTCGTGGGACGGAAAGTGACCATTTACAGATAGTTGTAGCAAGTACTGGTGACGGTGACATTACGTAAACACAGACATGGCCTTTACTCACGCACCAGGCAAAACCCACTGCATGGGGGCGGGGAGGGGCAACCGGCACGACCCAGACTTCTTACAGACTACCGTCAAGATGGCATATGAACCGTTCTCAAAAAAGGTTACAATTAAAAAAAAAAAAATACTGGAGAAATCAAATCTGAAATTCAGCTTTGTTCAGGTTGCTAACACACATACATACACAAAATGTCAAGAGTCGTTCCAGGACTGATATGCTGGCATGACTTAAATGAACAACCACCACCACTCTAAACCATCCACTGACCAGAAAACCGTAACAACAAATAACCATATAACTATACATGTATACGAGTAGAAACTAGTGCTTACATTTGGTAAAAAAAATTTAAAATAAAACAAACACATGCTTGTTCCTTCAGAGTATAGCCGTTCCAGAACTGGGTTTGAGGTACACTCTTCATTCAAGCTCAAACGAGAGAGAGAGCGGCGCAAGAGAGGAAGGGGCCATGCTGACATCACCACCCACAAGATGGGAAAACACAGTCTCACAAACATCGGAGCCACACGTCCCCAGGGCTGTGAACAGCTCGCATCTCCCGAACTGGACCAATAAGACACTGAGCAAGTCTTGGTCTTCTTTGTCTGATGCGCCCAAACGTTCTGAGATGGACAGAGTCACGTAGCTTTGAGATCCCAAGTCAGAGAGGACTGCACGCCAACCGAAGGTAAGGGGAGGAGGCCCACTGGCCCGAGGCCTTGCACAGTACATTCATGAGAGAGTGTAAAAAAGGCACCAGGCTGGTTCTGGTGTGCCGTCAACGCTGAAGCACATTTCCTTAGGAAACAAGCAAACCTCACTGCTGAAAACAATGAAGAGGTCACCCCCTCCCCCGCAACCCCAAACCGGGCTGCTAGGGGGACGGGAGGGCCGGGCTGTGTGTCGCTCGGTGGTTGGGTGTCTCCTGGGGGAAATGGCACCCCCTTTTGGGTGATGTGCAGCACGGGGAGGGGCAGGCTGGCTAGACCTCCGCAGCCTGCAGACCCATCTTCTCCTCCTCTAGTCAATCGGTGCTGGGCTTTTTCAGCGAGAAGGGGAAGATGTGGAAGTGTGCGCTGAGCTGACGCACCTGGGAGGGGGGATCAAAGGGAGTGCGGCTTTTAACGAGATGCACTTCTCGACAACGGAGGGGCGAGACGGATAGGGCGGAGCAGAGCAGCAGGACTCACCACGCACACGCCATAGTGGATGTGGGCCAGGAGCACCAGCCCCGTCCAGACGTGCAGCACGAGGCCCTCACTGTGCCTCAGGACGCCTGACGCCACCAGCAGAACCAGCAGCACCATGGGCAGCAGCAGCCAGCTGAGCGGCTGGCAGCGCGTGTTGCTCATCTGGCACACAATCAGCTTACACTGCAGGGAGGGGTGAGGCGGTAGAAGCAGGCAAACGGTTATGGTTAGAGGGTTAGGTTAGGGTGTAGAAAGGTAGGGTATAGAGGGTTAGTTTAGGGTCAGGGTGTAGACAGTGTGTAGAGGGTTAGGGTCAGAGTAGACAGTTAGGGTATAGAGGGTTTTATTCGGGTTAAGGTATAGAAAGGTAGGGTGTAGAGGGTTATTTTAGGGTCAGGGTATAGACAGTGTGTAGAGGGTTAGGGTCAGAGTAGACAGTTAGGGTATAGAGGGTTATATTCGGGTTAAGGTATAGAAAGGTAGGGTGTAGAGGGTTAGGGTCAGGGAGTAGACGGGGTATAGAGGGTTATTTTTGGGCCAGGGTGTAGATATTTAGGGTGAAGGTGTAGACAGGGTATAGAGGGTTATTTTTGGGCCAGGGTGTAGATATTTAGGGCGAGGGTGTAGACAGGGTATAGAGGGTCAGGGTATAGAAAGTTAGGTTCAGAGTCAGACAATAGAGGCCAGCAGAGTGCTCACTAACCCCAGACCCCTGAGAATCTACGGCAGGCAGACTCACAGTGACGTTGGCGAAGGCCGTGCCCACCATGAGGTAGAAGATGCGGGGCTGCTGCTGGATGATATCATTGGGGGAGAGGCAGACCCAGAGGGTGGAGAGCACAAAAAGTATCGCCGGGGATAGGAAGGGCAGGAAGGCCTCATAGAGCGAGCTGTGCTTCAGGGAGTTGCTGCGGTAGGCCCTGCAAACAGAGAAAACAGCACCATCAACTGGAGAATGTTGGCATCACCGCTCACACACACTCAGCTGACCTACTGAAGCCTTTCAGATCTGACAATCTATTTTATGGGGAAACATAAAGATATACATACTTGAAGACATTGTAAAGGCTCATTGGAAGAGTTACTATGAACGCACAGCCTGAAAGGAGAGAAAACAGACATTTCAGTATAATAGTGGCACTTTCTAAAGATCCTAAATGACTGTGGACACTGGTGAGCGGAGCAGCGTGTAGCAGACAGGCACCAGAGAAGCGCCGTCGAGCCTCACCTAAGATCATCACAGTGAAGAGGTCTCTGTAGTAAAAGTTCCCATATAGGGGCTTGTACCACGCCTCCACACCGACCACAGCTGTGATGATGTACACAACGGAGATGGTCTGCAGGAAGATAGCGACATCACAAGCATGCCAGAATCACCACAGTGCCCCCTGTGCCAGGCTAACACACTACTATCACTGGTACCATTTACTGTCATTGATTATTTATTGTTATTGTTTTATCAAAATGTAATTGCGTTTTTTGCGGTCTAAATGTTTCTCATGGGTTCCATGTCTAAATGGGGGCCATTGTATACCTGCAATTTCTTTCAGGATTAATCTACCCGCGTATCCATCCATGTAACACCCAGAGGGACTGCGGACAGCGGCGCTGGCATGACTGGCTCACCACTTGGCTGATGTCATATCCCCAGGGCAGGAACAACACGCCGGTGTTGTACTTCTCCCAGTGGGACAGGATGAAAGAAAACAGCACGGACCACAGGATGTAGTAGAGCGTCAGCACGTCCACTCCCGTGTTGCCACGCCCGAAGATGGAGTACACTGTGGACACGAAGAAGACGCAGGCCCAGCTGTCCAGGCCGTGGTCAAAGAGCTCCCCCAGTGGCGTGCTGGAGCTGGTCCTGCGAGCCTGTTTCCCATCCACACCATCTGAAAAGGACACGGCTGTTTGAGGGACGTCGGCAGACTCGGACGAGCCCGTGAGCGCTGTACAATGGGTGACACACTACAAAGTGCAGGGTCCTGACATGGAAGCTCTTTCCGAATGGGAACCCGAGACAGAAGCTCGCTGCATCACACCTGATCCGGTCCGAATTGGCTGACTCTTTAACCCTCGTTTGCATGCACCTTTTTCGGGGTACAGTGGTAGTAAAACGTACCCAGAGTGTAGGCGATGAAGTTGAAGACTCCAGCTGCCACCCACACCCAGGTCGGAACGTGCACGTGACCTTGGGCTGAAAGCAAACACAGTGATCTCTGTTACACACTTTACATGCTTCACTGTGTAGTAGCGGTGGTTGTGGGTGGGGGGGGGGATTGGGGAGACAAGCAGCCAGAGCGCGACTATCCTAACCGAACAGACGAGCGGCGTGGGGACAGGCACCGTCCCACGAGTCGGTGTCTGCAGCGCTTAAGCTCTTCCTTCTCCTTATCTCACTGCCGTTAAACCGTGAACTTGAGTGACAACAGGGAAGGGACGTGGCGAGGGTACAAGAGGACAGGACACGTCATCGGCCCGACTCACCCGAGGCGTCGAAGTCAAAGTCGTAGAAAGCCAGCATGAGGAAGTTGAGCACCAGGAACATGAAGCCGGTGAACGTGATGAGGTTTGGGGCGAGCCATGTGGGCAGTATCTGTCGGGGGGGGGTCACATGGCCACAGCGGAGTGGGACTTCATATTCACAGCAAGCGCCCACGGAGCTATGGCCCCAAGCGAGACAGCGAGGCCAATTCAGGCAGAAAGACACCCGTAACTCACCTTTACGACAGAGTTCCAGAACGGGTGCATGACATACACTGACAGGGGGTTGGAATCGACGGCGCTGTACTGTGGGGAGAGGGGGAGGGACAGTCAGAGGCGACGTCACAGAGCAGAGTAGGGTTTACAGGCATGAAAATGCAGGACAACCCCTCCGACACCCCATTACCAGCACAAACACACACATTTTGAAGTTCAATTTAGATTAAAACAAGCAAGAAGTAATATTTTCTTACTGTACCGTTTGCCAAAAGAAAGCATTGTTTAACAATCTGTGAGGCTACACACGAGACAAGACAAGGACAATATTAAACCCTCATTTTTCTTCCTCTCAAAGGAATTGTTTAAATTAGCTGTTACTGGCCTTGTTAATAATCCATACATAAAAGCACTTTTCCATTTAATGCCAGTTAAACATATGAAAAGAGTAAACTACTGCTCGTCGGAATAACAGTAGGAGCATAGTAAATCAACACTCATACAAAACCCAAAGGATTTATCACGTTACATATGTTCTAATGGATATTTCTCAGTCAGGGAATGCCAAGCGTGCTTTTTCTGGGGAAGTTGTGCAGTGAGGTGGATTAAGGAAGTGTGCCATTGATTGGAAGGTCGTAGGGTTAAAATCCCAGGGTCAAAGTGATCTCACCACTAGGCACTTGAGTGAGGCCCTTAACTCTGCCTTGCTCCGTGCTAACCACTGTGCTGCCTCCTGAATATAAATTTACTTTGCATTTAAAATGTAAGATATAACTGCCACTAAATAATAATAGATACTTTATTGATACCATGGGGAAATTTGCCTTTACGCCTCCCCCAACTTGCACTTTGTAGAGTGAACTGGCAGTGAAAGACAGTCACCCGTAGCGGCACCCAGGGAGCTGAGTCAAGGACCCACAGACATGCTGAGGCTGGGTTCAACCTGGCTACCATACAGGCACACAGGCTTAGCCCACTGAACCCCATGCAGAATGTCCTAGTTTGTCATGGGGAGAAAGAAGTAAAGGTATTATATACATATTAGCACCCGCTCCTGGCATCTTGCACTCGATTCAGAACTGTTACCTCCAAGCCACACACAGCCTGTCATGCCGGACACTTCAGCTGGTAAATCCCCAGAAACACACTCCTCCGGTAAAACAGAAAGCACCTTGGGCAAACTGGGACTGAACTGCATTGCACTTTGTACACCAGCAAGAATGTCCTGTCATTCAGCATATAGGACTGCGCAACTCCAAAATGTCCATGTGTAACTTCATGTGGATGGAGGGGCAGCTGGATGGATGGTCAGGAGCACCCCCCACCTCCGGACACTTATGACTAATATATATGATAGCAAGGTCACTTGCATCAGCTCGTAAGTGTACAGGAAGTAAATATACGACAAACCACAGAAATGAGGTGTACACAAACGCACACACATACCCTTCTGTGCTGTGCACAGTGCAGAAACCGGCCATGGAGTATAATACCAAACAAGATCTGACCACTTGGGAGAAGCTCTCAAAAATACTCAGAATTCCACAGAAAGAGCTAAAAAGCCAGAAAAGACCAAAGCCAAACAGTGCAGACAGTATCACAGACGGAAGATGGAAAACTGTTGCCCACTGCTCGCCTCTAGCTGATATAGAGGGCAGTAGAGATAGAGGCAAGTGAGATATGGCGTTATTTTGGTTTTAACAGTTTTTTCCCCAATTGTTTTACCACATTTCACGAAATTCTCACAACTGTATGAGCATTTCTCAAAACTGTTTATGCATATATAGCACAACAGTATGGTTAAGCTGCAACAGACTGCAACTCACCTAGAACAATTAACTCATGTCTCAAAGGCAAATAATTCCATCATTGAATCACTCAGTGCCACTAAAATGAAAAATACCTTCAGCACAATTTCAAACGAGGCAAAATGCTTACATATATTGTCAAAATGTCAGTGTAAGTCTGTTCCTGAGCGCCACAATTCTGAATGACAGTTGTTTGAAATTTTTGCCAAATATAACATTATTGTGTTATATTTGGCAAAATTAATATTAGAAATGGAGTTTAATCCAAGTACATTTCATAAATAAGCCTGTTTGTTTAAAAGCAATATATGTAATGTTAAAATGGGAATGTTTTACAGTATCATTTTGGTATCTATACCAAGTTACCAAAGCTGGTATCAGTATCAAACTCAAAATTCTGGAACTGAGCCAACTCTAGAGGACAGATCACATTAACTGACTGGCATGTGATGTCAGGCAGTGTGCATGAATGCTTAAAGTACTGACCTGTGCGTTTGGCTCAGGGTGGGGTCTTACCATAGCCAGTCACAAGCCACATGCCCCGACACTAGGCACATTCAGATGGGGGGCTGTAGGTGTCTGAGCAACTGCTCCTTTTGCCATGTGAAGACATATTCTGTTTCTCAGTTCATACCCGTACAGCGCTTCATGTGTTCAATGTTCCTGTAATGCAACTAGTTCTGACATTCACGGAACACTTGATCCATTCACAATGGATCCCACCCCCCTCGAAATGACTGACAGGGTGCACCATTATGATGAAAAGAAGCGTTATGAAAACCGTTCGGAAAACCATGGTTTGAAAATGCATCTAAATAAAAGTCTAATCATATAAGCAATCATATTTAAATAGGATTACCTATATGAAAAATATTTTGAAAATAATGACTGTCTAATGAAAATCACAATATTATTACGAAATAAAAATGTAAGGATTATACACAAAAAACAAACGCTGTGAAATATAATACCTTTTGTTGGATTATTTGAAAATAAAAGGGCAATTAATTATTGAAAAATTTAGAAATATATTTATATATTAAATCCCATAATGCACACACACGCACACAGAACTTATAACACCCCACCAATCTAACATTTCATGTGGCATCTGTGAAAAGTCTCACCCCCCCCCCCCCCCCGGGAGCAAATAGTACAGGCTATGATTGGCGAGGATGACACTGTGATGAAGTACAGAAACCGTTAGTGAGTCACATCCCCAAAAACAGCCTCGCGAGTGTCTCTGTGATGCGGAGGCATGCCGCTTTAAATCAGGACGTCCTCTAAATGAGCTTCTGCAGACGAAGCAGATGTAGGACGCAGCTCCAGACGCCACAGGTCCAAACTGCTGCACACTCAAGAGACATGATCCCATGGAATAAGCCACTCCCCCAGCTCTCAGCAGCCTACAACCTCTCACGACACAGAAGACGGTGACGGAACACGAGGAGAGAGTGGAAAAAAAAGCGATGGCACAGAATAGTTAAGGAGCGCGTGTGTGCGTGTGGCGAAAGGGTGGCCACAGACCTCCAGTCACGATGCCGGGCGCTCTTAAATTAATAAGGCCCGGATCCCTGTCCCCGGATCTCAGTGACTTCACACATAGAGTGTGTGCAGCAGGGTCAGTTACTGCCACACTGACGCACACCCAGCTATTAAGAGACACTCTGGCTGTCTGTTTCCAGGACATAGCATCCTGCTGACATGAAACTCACCCCGCTCAAGGAGCCTGGGGTTACCTCTGGTAACAACTCACAGATGGGGGTAGAGAGCACTCTCAGCACCGAGGGCACCCCTTCAGCTGTCCGCTGAGGCACGCGACCTGAGAGCCAGTGCGTCTAGAGCCCACACAGAAGCTCTACTGACATGTTTTCCAATGCCAGCATACTCCATATGCCTGCCCCCCTCCCCCATTCCAAAGGCTTTTAAATGAGTTTATATGGCCCATGTGGTCAGAGCTGTGGCTGGGATAGAGTTCAGTTCATGGCCATCACTGCATCCGACTGCCTTTACCAGGAAAAATATGCAAGTGTATTGCATTTACCAAACGGTAAACTGCAGGAAGAGTTTTACAAAAGGCTGCAGATTTACATATCTGACACCTTAACACGTGAAACGTTTTCTGATCCGTCTTCCAAATAATCTCGAATAATACAAACAAAATGTATTCAGGTAGCAGCCAAAAAAAGGCTAACCTTACTTTATCACGGCTCCCCTATACGAGGCTACCTTTAATAACCTGTCCTTAACTGTACAACTGGAATTAACTTTTCGCCAATGAGACACACCCCCGATAACCACGGGCCATATTTAATATAAGGCGAAAATATCCAAGTAGCACGAGCGACTGGGGGGGCGTTACGGCAGGCGGAGGGAATGAAGCCGGAGAGGCGGAGAAGCGGCGGAGAAGCACCCGGGACTGGGAGTCTCCCGATGTCAAGCAGCCGGCAGCGAAGCGGAGGCAGAGCGGGGGGCAGAGCCGGGGGGCCGCCCAGTGCGCGGGGCGGACACGATGCAAACCAGGGAGTTAAAGGAAGCCGTCTTGCGGGGTGACCGTGAATACGGAGATATGCCGAATACAGACCGCGGTTAGTCCGTCGCTACCTTAACAAGCCGGTTATTCCAGGTACACGTCAGTTAACACTTCAGCCAGCTGGCTAGTCGGAAAATGTACACGCTGATTAACACCCCAACCGGCTAGTCCTGCAAAGGAAGCAGCAGCTAGTTAGCATTCCAGGGGGGCTGGTTAGGCAGAGAATGCACCCGCTAGTTAACACCCCAGCCGTCTAGTCAACTAGTCAACACTGTATCCAGCGTGTTAGTCAGAAAATATACTGACTAGCGGAGAAGGTACCAGCTAGTTAATACTTCAACCTGCTGGTCATTCAGAGAAGGCACCAGAAAGTTAACAATCCAGTCGGATGGTTAATCAGAAAATGTATCCGCTAGTTAGTCGAAAAGCTCCCCGCTAGCTAACACTCCAACGCGCTGGTTAGCCAGAGAATTTGCCCGCTAGTTAACACCCCAACCGGCTTGTCATTCAAAGGAGGTACCCGCTGGTTACCACGCCAACCGGATAGTTAGTCATCGCATTTCAGAGCATGCTAACTGCTAGCTACCGAGAAGCCGACGGCGGGTCCGGTCACCTTATACTTGTCAAAGCCGGTGAGCTGCTCCTGGGTGACATACTCATAAAGAGCCATGGCGACTTGCTGCGCGAACGGGGAGGCGAAAGAGGAACGCAGTACTAGCGAAGCAGGCTTACGAAGCAGCGCTCCGCCTCCTGCCGACAAGCCGCCTTGGTGACTGCGCTCCGTCGCGCCCTCGGAAGCACCTCCGGGGCTCTGGTGACTCTGCCATGCTTTTGCCGCGACGCCACCAGCGGCTGGCGGGTGAACTTCGAATACACCTAAAGATTTTAACCCCGATAATGATGATGATGATGATGATGATGATGATGACGATGATGATTTACAATTTATACAAGAATGAGTACAATTACAGTAAAGGAATTGAAACTGTAAGGTATATATATGTTTTCTTTGGATACTCCTAATTTCCTCCTATACTCCAGACATATAGTCAGGCTAATACGTGTCTTAAAACACTGCAATGGATCAGTATTCCGTCCAAGGTGTTCTCTTGCCTTATCATAGGTGGCAAGACTCACGTTTTACACGTTTTTTATGCTCATGGCCGTGATGTGCTTAAACAAAAAATACTCATATATATATATATATATATGACCTGCTGTGAAGGCTTATCTGAATATACAAGAAAAAAACATGCACCCTATTCAGCAGGGTGAGTATGTCAGGGGTCTTTGCTGTGACCCCAGGTAGTAAAATTTAGATTGTTGTTTACAATTATATTTTGTCATATGTAGACATTATTGGTCAGACTGTTGTTTCTCCAGTGTCTGTTTAACTGAAAGCATTACTACTACTACTACTACTAC
>JAODUD010000039.1:17088588-17108744 GCA_026784285.1 Stomatorhinus walkeri | reverse complement strand
ATAATAATAATAATAATAATAATAATAATAATAATAATAATAATAATATAATGATGACGATAATGAAGATAAAAGCAAAAAAATGTAATGAGTCTTTTTTTAACGGCTCACAGTTTTCACCATCAGTTCTGCATCACCAAACGCCCTGTTTTCACTACAGTTAGTTTGACCTGTATGCCTAATTATGCATGGAAAAGCCTCTAGGATCCCCAGTGATTCTGTAACGGACAACCTGAAAGATTAATAGATGAATGGATGATATATTCGCACTTTACCTTATTATACTGCATGAAAATGAGATTTGTCTCATTAAACCAGTGTTACATGAACAACAGACCAAGAACAGAACAGTGCATTCAGAGACGTATGACAGTGTTGTAAATTGCTAAATAGCAGAGGTGTCTTCCCATGAACACCACACTCAGCGCATCGACAGTAGAGCTGAGAAACTGATCAATATTCCATATTTACAATATGAACACTCCATCAAGGACACACTCATGAAGGCCTACATCCTTTCTTTGGTCAGCAAACTAATACTGTCTGGAGATCAGGTGAAAAAATGTCTCAAATGTAGTTCCTCAATGGTGGAACGAGCTACCAATCTACATTATATTGTCAGTGCACCTCTCAACCTTTGAGAGACGCATCAACCTCAAGCAACTAGCCCAACCATTGTCCCCACCTTAACCAGTCCTCTGTCCTGGGTGTTCTTATGTATGCACTTGTCTTGATTTTAATTGCTCTCTTATTAGGTTCTTGCAACTTTTTTTACATATCGTGTAGCTCTTACTCCAGTGCAAATAGTACTAGTCTTGCACTGGAAACTCAGCTTAACTGCACTTCTGCTAATTTGTCTCCTTGTTAGTTGCATACTTTTCGGTATCTGCTTCACTTGAACATCACATCGGTTAAATAAATTAATAAATGTAATATAATGAAACTAGTTTAAAAATAGAAGGAAAAACAGGTCTCCAAATTTTCATGTCGATACAATCAGGAAATAAACCTCTTTTGTCGTTTTAGTAACAAGTCATATATTCATGGCAGGCTGCAGAAACGTATATTTTATAAATCAAATTTTAATTCCCTATATTAATTAATTGATTAACGGTTAATTTAACCATAACTGATACCCATTAAGCATATAAGAATTCTGCATGCAGAGCGTTTGCGGAAGTGACGTGAGGGAAGTTGATGTGCGCGAATGCCATTGGATCCCGACGCCCGATGAGACGTGGAGTAAACGCAGTGAACTGAGCAGTTGTTGTTCCTTTTAATTACAAATAACACACAGACAACCAACCGAGTGAGTTTCTTTACATGTAGTTTTATTTTTTGGCAATAATTACAGTTTTAAAGTCGCGTTTGCGCAATTGTGGTTGCACGTTCAGGTTTATACCGTGGTGTTAGTGGTCCCTTATCTCCACAGGATGGTGACTGATGTACAGCTGGCCATTTTCGCCAACATGCTCGGCGTCTCACTCTTCCTGCTGGTGGTTCTTTACCACTACGTGGCCGTTAACAACCCGAAGAAATTGGAATGATGCTGGAATGGTATGGCTGGAAGGTATTTACCGCTCAGGTCTACGTGGAGTCTGCTGTTTGGTTTTGTCTGTAACGCTGTGAGCGCATGTAAATGTACACCCACTTTTATCAGCAGCGGCTTTCGCGTAATATACATGTTTTTTAAGAAGTGTTTTTCCTCTTCTTTTACTGCCAGGGTGAAGATCGGGACCATGATCGTGGAAAGATGACTTGCCTCGAAGAGAGAGCTGTTTAAGCCAGTCTGTAAATTTTCTTTATTAAAGTTGTTTTGAATAAATGCTTTATGAAGCAGTAAATTTTTCCCATGTTAAACTGCACCAGTATGTAGCATTTTAATGCTGCCAGTCTCCTGAGGACCGTCAAGTAGCTTATTGTATATGTAGCTCAAATGAGTTGGCTGTAGAAACCAGTCAGATTGAACAATTCACACCCAATATACCCTACTCGTATTTTATTGCTTCATGTAAAAATAGTTGGGTCTAGGTACTGAGAGGATACACTCCATCAAGGTACATAATTCTCAACACAAGAACTTGACTTAAGTTAAGGTGCAGAATGCCCTGTAAAGAATAGAACTGAATTACGAATATGATTAAGCACTGGTAAATGTGTGTAAAGTTTAAATTGAGAAATTACAGAGTGTTTTAACGATATTTAAAAAATGGCAGTTAGGGTGATAGAATCATACATGTAAAATAGCTACTGAGATTCGGCAACATGGCTCAAATATAAACCTGGACTGTTTGTTCTTCATGATATTATAGTAGCTGAATCTCTCTACATTTTAAAGTAAGGCTACATATACTGCTATTACCAAGAATATCATTTCATCTGTAAAGCTGTTCCACCAGGGTCTGGAGAATAGGGTGTAGTTTGTTCAAACTCTGTCCCAGGTTAAGTCAGGCCTCAGTGCACAAGGGAAAGGAGGCTGGAACAGAAAACTCCTTGAAGGGAAAACAAAAGGAAAGAGGAAAATGGTTTTGGTGAACAGCTACTGATGTCATATTGTACTGTAGACTAGTTGTGAAATGCCCAGGTCTAGGTGTGTTACCTGCATTGACACCGCTCTAGATTGAAGGCCTGGGTCTCCCTTGGAGACAGCATGCTGGGCTAGGCTGTTAATCAGGACTCTTGAAGTGGACATTGCTTTACCAGCCATTGTGTAAAAGGAACAAAGAAATATAAACTTTAAGATTGCGTCCAATGGCCTTAACATTTATGGTTGCTGATGAAATGGCGGCGGGTGCCGGAAGCTGCTCCTTACCTCCGATAGGCTTCTCTTTGCTGGGCTCCTTGGTGCTTGTGGAGCAGCCGGATGCCTGGATGGGTCTCGTGTCTTGCCAGCGCACTGGTGGGTGGCAGGGCCTCGGCTGCAGGTCGCAACTGTCGTGAGGTAAAAGAAAATTCCCGAAGAGTATGGGAAGTACAAATTCGAGGAAGGAAGCAGCATGAAATTGCATGAGGCAGCAGTTGGATTACTAACTGGTATCGGAGCCAAAAGGAGACACTGAGAATTTAACACTGATTTGTTGCTGTGGGTTTCTAGCTAGAAGACTCAATAGAGCCACTGATATGCCCAGAATTAGACTTGAACAGAAAAGCAGATGTCTGCTAATTTCTCAGTTCATGTACCTTGAGTATTTGATGGACCACAGGGCGTTTGCTGGGCCATCTTTCGCAAAGCACTGGAAAGTAATAGAGTTAGTGCTGGCATTGCTTAAACACAGTACACTGCTCTCTTCAGTAAATGCATGTCATACAGTGGCTTTTGTTCAGTTTGGCGTTCACTGCGTACCGCTGAGGAGGCCATTTCCACCTTCCGGGTCTGTGCTTGCTGGCTGACCAACCTCCCCCTCCTCACTGGAACTTGCTTAGTTTGCTGGTCAGCATGAAGATTTGGACAACTGCAGCCTACATGGTGGAGATGAAGCAGTGAGGAAATGTAGGCCACACATGATCACGAAGCACCCAGAACGATCTGGAAAAGATAAACCCTCAGAAGCAAGACATTTATGTGACGTATTTAAAAAAACAATAGCTGTGAAACCAGGCATAGTCAGTTTTATTACTCAATGGATTGAGACCTGTCTCTCCAGTTTCTAGTTGAAATAGTTTCATGTATTGTGAAGGTCTTTTGCAGCACTGATCCATACTGATGTACTGCAGGTTGGCCGTTGTGATGTCAATACACAGGTTTTCAAAGCAAATTTCCCATCATCTTGTCCATTAGACAGACTGAATTTGTCATCACCCAATGTTGCAATACATTGACTTTTTGGGTATATCAGCCCTGTGTTTAAATTCAGCTCTAAGAAAATATCTGAGTCCCAAAGCTACAAGGAGCTGCTGGAAAAGTTTCAGAACCTGCGTCACTGGCGATACAATTCATACGTATTGACGAAGGTGCACTTTGCCTGAATTATCCTTAAAGTGGCTGCTTGGAGCTTTAGATTAACAAACCTGGATCTCTTAGTGAGGTTACATACAGCTGTACTAAATACTAAATCCAAATACTTTTTCAGTACCATGTTAATTAAGCATTAATTCCTGAATGTGTTCTGCAGAATGGACTAAAAACAGCAGCCAAAATATTGAAAGATATAAATCTTTGACCCATTTATTAAAAATTTACTAGAGGTTAGTGAGGAAGGTAACAGAAGACAAGAAAGTGGTCAGAAAAGGGGCAAAGGTTAAAGTTTTCTCAGTCAGAAAGGGAATATTTATTACATAAAAGGCCAGACATCATCAGAAATATCAGACCACAGCATGTATAAAAGAAGGCAAAGTTGTGATGACATCAGAGGAAATGACGTCAGAGTCCTAGAGCTGAAATCTTCCCATGGTATGCTGAAAGGGCGTGTGCTGGCTGCTGGAAGCAGAGTTGACCACAGGGCTCATCCCTGAAGCACAACCCTCAGCTTCTTCCACAGTACATGGCTTGTTTTATGTTCCCGGGAAGAGCATATGAGCCTGGTTATGCCTCCAGCAGGATCAGCACAGAGAGACCCTGTACTGTTCCTTTGAGAAACACGCACCCACAGGGATTAAGAAACATGATAGGCTGAGGCTCGCAGCAACTTTAGCAGAGTTCACATGACAAATATTAATCAAGTTAATGTAGAAAACAAACACACACTCCTAAGAAATGAGGTATAACTCCTTACAAACGGTTATGGCACAATACTGAGGCTGGAAGCCGTACATATACACCTCCCCCGTCTTCATTAGTCGTATATATGCTGTACATATATATACATATAAAGCAGTGGGATATTCATGCTTTACATCTGTCCTGACAGAAAGCTGGCGGTTTGCCTTCCAGTACAACATCCACAAAACGGATCAAACATCACATCACATCACCTGACCTTCTGAGATGTGGCCTAGCTGTTTGTGGATACTTTACTACACTTCAATACCGAATGACACACGAACGTCACTCAGGACAACAGACACTACTGTCGGTACACCTGGCGGAGACACGTACATCACTGGTCTGCGCGAAGATCCTCTAAGTCAGTGTTTCTCAACCTGGTAGTGAGCTAGCAGGGTAGAAAACATGTGGAGTGTCTGGCAGAGAGCTGGGAGGGAGCAAAAATGTAAATCGTCTGGGGTCCCCGAGGACTGGGCTGAGAAACAGGACTTTTTTTCAGGTCGAGAATCGCTGTGGGAGTCTGTGTAAGAGGGTGACCACGCAGCACATCACGTCACATCACAGATACTGGCCTCTAGCGTCTTCGAATGTTCAACCCTGCCTGGTTGCCAATAACGACCCAGGCACAGAAACAAATCCAAAGTGTGCATAGTGGACCTGTGTTTTGACAGATAGAAAACAGGTAAATGTGCTTCATCCCCATAATCCTTTTCTGCTCTTACTGTAGGCCCACAAAAAAGTAGAAAGTTTGCTGACAGATAATCACATGACGTGTTAATGTACTTCATAACGTGTTAGGCTGTTTTGTTCCAGCACGCGCGATTATTAAAAATACTGTTTAAAAAGTGCACACACAGTGTAGAAAATACCAGCCACATGTACTTAGTGTATATAACTCACTGCTGGGTGGACCTAAGGAGAGCCTGACCATGGCTGTGCTCTGAGCCTGGGGCCCCGGCCCCGGCCTGCTGTGCGGTCGGCAAACCGCACACGCGGTCTGTAAAAAGTGCAGCGTGGCTAAACAAAGCTGAACTGTTCTGGTAAACTCTTTAAAAAAAAACACAGTTAAACTGGTGTCCTACCACTTCCTAAATATAGCCAGTAATGTTTTTAAGAATTCCCCCTGATATGTACATGCTTACGGTTTGCGGAGTGACATGGTCTCTGGGGCTGATGGCACGAACATGTAGCCTGGCTTCGGGCTGAAAGGTTCCACCTTAAAAACGGATACCCACAGTCGACGTAAGGCGACGCCACGCTTACGCTGGACTGACTGTTTCAGCAGAGCAGGCCTTAAGGTGGACTGAACCGGCCCGTTTAAAATGCAGTTGTATGGCAGTGGGCTGGGGAGCAGGATGGGCCCCATGATCTTTATTTCAAGGTGTTCTGTCGAGTCGCACGAGTCGGATTAGCCATCAGAATCACCTCTGGGAAACACAGGACTCCGTCTGAGGGGCGGTTGGGCTTGGCAGCAACCCTCAGCCCAGAGCTGTAACAGAAAAGCTGCTTAGCGCCTGCGGCAAGCGCTCGGCACCCGGCCGCCCTCAGGGCTGCCCCGCCCGAACACGCTCGCGTTCCTCCCTGCCCGAGCAGCCGGGCCGCTCCCTGATGTCGCCGAGGAAGGCCAGGGGAGGCAGGGCCTGCTGCAACAGGGGACTCAGTGTCCGGCTCAGCGCCTTGTTCAGGAGGTTGGTCTTGGGCATGGCTTGCAGAGAGGGGAGCAGCTTGGAGAGGCTGGGAGGCTGGAGGGAGTAAAGGCCAGCCATGCTGAAGGAAGCGGGGATGGAGCAGGGGCCCAGGGCAGCTGCCTTAGGGAAGCCCGACGGGGTGGACGGGTGGGAAGGAAGAGGGCAGGTGGGGGGGGGCGGGGGGCCGCCGGCTGCAGCTCGGGCCCCAGAGAGCCGCTGCAGACGCTTCTTCTCCTGAGCTTTCGACTCTACACAGAGAGAGACACACTTTGCGGGTTACAGAGAGAAGCAGAGAGATGGGGACGAGGTCGTCTCCATGGCAGCGACCTTCTCATGCACTGTGCGAGACGTGTGTAACAGCTGGCATCTTATAAATAACAGGCATCCGGATGTGTATCTGTAACTATGCATTCAGGGAATTCACAGGATACCGTAGCATCACTAGAGAGGCGGGCATCCAACAGCTTGCGTTTCATTGGCTGGACACAGAATGGAGAAACCTGGGTGGAGCACAAAGCCCTGTGCCACCAACCCCCCCCCCCCCCAGAGCACTGTGGCGGACCCCCGGGCGGATTCCCAGCATGGCGTGTCAGCCAGCTTACCTCGCACTGGTCCCAGGGCTTTGTGGCTGCCCCTGTGCAGGCCAGCGGTGGGACCAGGGGTCCGCGGGACTTGGCTGCATCCGAATGTGAAACTGGGGGAACTGACGAGCTGAGGCGGCGTCTGTTGGCCGCCACTGCAGGTCCCGCTGCTGTTGCTGCGCGTGCGGTTGAGGGCTGTCTCAGAGCTGCTCGAACCCCTGGAGTAGAAGGAGCCGGAGTGATGTGGCACGGCCGGGGAGAGGAACAGGGGGAGGGGATACAAGGGCGGGGCTGCAAGGGCCACTCACAGGGTCCTGGGCGGGGGAGCTTTGACCCCATGCCTCTTGACGCTGCCATTGGCTGCTTTGTTGTTCCTCACATGCCTCAGCATCCAGGCCCGCAGGTTGGTGAGGCAGCTGTGCTCTGACAGGATGAGGCGCGGCCAGGGATTGCACTCCGCCATGTCCAAGGCCGCCACAGCGACGGCCCTGCCCACCTGACAGACGGAGGTGCCGCGTGAACAGGCAGCTGCACGCCGACGGGCGAAACGGAGAGCCTGCACCACTCACAGATACCTACCTGCTCGAAGATCTCAGGCGTGTATTTTGGAGGGAAGGCGGGGGGCGGGGGAGGGGTGGCCCGCCCGTTGTCATGGCAAGCTGGGGGGATGCTGCTGACGGAGCGGCCTGTATTGTAGTTGCACTCCAGCGTGTAGCTGCGGACAGAGGAGACGGTGAATGGTGACAGGAAGGCCACCACTGCACATGTGGGACGCATCGTCGCACCATACCTGTGCACGAGGCCGATGGCTTTGTAGATGGCCACCCGCCCGCTGCCTTCTTTGGACTGGCCGTCTCGCTTGTCTTTGGCGTACATGTTCTTCTCGGAGAAATTGCAGCCCACAAAGTCAAAATGTGCCGAGTTGAAGGAGATGAGCTTCGGGTAAAGCAAGTTCTCCACCTGGAATCGACCCAACGTGAAAGGGTGAAATCTACATGCGTGGCTCAGTGGGTCAGGTGTCTATGATCGGATGGTCACCAGTCTGAAACCCCTGCATGACAGAACAGTCAGATCACTGTAGGGCTGTTGAGCATGGCCACAAACCCCACCCCCGCATCACGATCAGGATGGCAGATCCCTCAGGATTAAAGTGGCATGTCTGGGATGAGCTGAGATGTCGGAGGTGCTCCTTACCTGATCGCTCTCCACAGACAGGCTGTTCCCATACATGAAGCAGCCTCTCTTGGAGGCGTGGCCATGCAGGTCCACGTAGTATGCGATCCCGCTCTCTTGCGGCGGGATGGACTCCGCCGGCTGCAGCGGCTCCTCAGGCCTGCTTTTCAGACCCTCCTCTTCATCACAGTGTCCCTCACGGTCCAGCCCACCCAGCCAGGGCCTGGCGTTCTCCTCAGAGCATGCGGGGATGTCTGGGGACGTCGAACCACCGGCGCAGAGGGCGAGGTCCCCTGTACCCTGTTCCCTGTCATTCCTCAGGTTGTTACTCCTCTCCAGGTCAAACGTGTTCAGGCATTTGGTGTTGGAATGATTGGAAGATTTTGTGCTCAGCAGGTTAGAGCAGAGGGGGGTGGTGAAGGTGCGGCAGTCGGGGGGGTCCCGGCCGATGCGGTTCTGCACGTGGTGGTACAGGATGACGGCCTTGGCCGCGTAGATGGAGGGATGAAGCTGAAAGCTGGGGCTGAGGTACTGCCGGTTCAGATTCACCCCTCGGGGGTCTGTCCTGAACGGAGGAGCAAACGCGAAGAGCCTTCGCTAGTACAGACGAGAGTCGAACTTCACAATGAGCCAAATCAATCATATCAACCAATTTACCAACCCCTGCCACTCCAGCCAAAAGCTAGTCACCCCCCTGCGGTTTGGTGGGAGATTTCACAGCATCTGAACACTAACTACTAGATTCAAAAACCACTTCATTCCTCAAGCCTTATGATATAAATTTTACATTTTCAGCCCAAGATCAAAAATAATCAAATGTTTCCGATATGCTGTAGGGCTGTATATCCATCTAGGTTGTTCGCCCGGGAGTTTCTCTCGAATATAATGGGACTAAACGCCATTCACTCTGTGGCGATTAAAGTGCCAGAAAAATAAATACAGTTCAAAAATTCAGCAGCAATGTCTCAACAGATATCATGACCCGATTACTCAAGATAATCCGTAGACCTTTTTAGTTTAATGCAAATTATTTTCTTCTACCGAACTCTACACACCAACCGTATCACTGCACAGAAATTAGCGCCAGCAAGTTCACGCTATGTACGCATGTTTTTTTTTTTTTGATTTTGGGATGAACTGCCGCTTTTAGAACCTGCGCGGTTCCATTGTACTACATCTGTGACAGCGTGCCGTGGCGGCCTAAGGGCCCTACCTGTAGTGTCCACGTACAACTCCGTCCGGATTCAGCATGGGGATCAGCTTGAAGACGAACATCCTGCGCAGAGCCTGAGCTCGAGGGTCATCCTGCTTCAGGATGAAGTTCAGGAAGCCGTTGAAGACGAAGCTGGACGGCGTCTCTCCAGGATGGACTCGGCTACTGAGGAAGAACACCTTCAGGGAGGGGGACCCACAAGGGTTAGCCGCCGCCAGAGTTGGGACGCCGTGGTGGGGATGGCAGACGGCGAGAAGGGGCCGCGTACCCTCTTCCCCGTGAACCTGTGCGGTCGGGGAGTAGCGCAGTCTGGGAACAACTTGTCCAGCCGGGCCTCCCGTTCCTCCATCATGCCGTGACACGAGGTGACGGTGATGAGGTCGACACGGTGGCCATCGAGGGACCGGCAGAGCAGCTCACGGTGGTAGTACACAGAGTCTAAGGGACTGAGGGACATGGGCATCGCACTGCAGCTCCTTGTTTAACCCCAACCCTAAGCCCTCTCAGCCCACACAAATAATACATAAAACATGTATGAAATCAGCATGGACAAATACTTCATCTTTAATTTGAATTCATTTAACCAGCTGGACATATTAATCACGTAACAGGGGATGACACCATAGCCTGTCGGGAAACATGCAGTTGGGTGAATTGGCATCTCTAGACCTAGACTGCCCATAAGGTGCATGCGCCCTGCACTGGACTGGCATCCTGCTCCGGCCCCAGGACCACTGAGACATTGTACCACACAAGTACCAGTCGATCCAAAAGCCGATCAGACACTGGAACAAACAGCCTTCTGTTTACAAGTGTAAGGACCGTGTGGCCATGGCACAAGGCTTATGACTCAATAAAAACAGTGCATTTAGTTGTATACAACACAGAAGCCTGATTTGCTAGTGCTACCTATTGGGCCCCAGATGCAGAGAGCTGCTGAACCTCTGGTCCAGCTGAAGCAGCATGTCCTGGCATTCGCTGTAGGAAAAGGGGTAACAGAACGCAAAGTATGTGGTCGTGCCACGCCCTTCCAGGAACCGGTGACTGAAGGACAGGATGAACTGGCTCTCCACCATCTGCATGGGGAACATGTTCATAAGAGTGCAATCAGAGGCACATTAACGCCCCTATCACCACACACACTCTGGGCGTGCTTCCTGCAGGCTGTCCCATCATTCATCACCCATTCCCCCCCCCCCTTCGCCCCAGGCCCCACCACCCACACACCACAGAAACACACACACCCAAAATGTTACCATGCTGCCCAAATCTGCCAAACTACTGAAAAGGTCTGTTTACACATGCTGCACTGCCGCTTTAAGGATGGGTAATACTTCCATGCACTGATTTCGCAGAGTTACGTAGCATGTCCGTTAGCCGTGTCTAATGTGTGACGTATGTTATGTTTATGTCATCTTCTGTTTCCCCTCCCCCAAATTACAGCTTCTCCCCAGGTTACCATGAGGTTATGTTCTGATAAGCCTATTGTAAGGTTAAAATATCATAAGGTGAAAATGAGTTTTACTACAGCACACCTAACCTAACAAACATCATAGCCTAGCATAGCTTATCCTAAACATGGTCAGAACACTTAAATTAGCCGACAGCTAGGCAAAATCATTAACACAAAGCCCTATTTTCTGATAAAATGTTGGATATCTCATATCATTTATTGAATAAGGTACTGTGAGAAACATTTACCCGTCGTAAAATTAAAATATGGTAACTCAGACCACTGTAGTAAATCATCCCAAAAATTCAGTTTCACTCTGTACTGAACATGGCTGACGTGAAGATAAATCTTTCCTTCTTCCTGGACAGGCACCCAGGCAGGCAGAAGACCTAACCCACATGGCGGCATGGCAAACGGGGCCCACGCACCTGGAACGTGGGCCGGTCCCGCAGCCGCTCCCAGCGCGGCCTCACGGGCAGCGTCTTCACCAGCGGGGCCATCCCCTGGGAGTACAATCTGCTCTGCTTGTTCATATTCATGACATTGATCTTGAGCAGCCTGGCTGGGGTGCCCCCCCGGACACTGAAGTAGAACCAGGACCTACAATGACATTTGATAGGTTTATCAAGGAATATTTGGTACTTGTTAGATACTAATTTTCATATTTTCAAGCAAGTTTCGAGTTTAAGAAGCATAAGTACAAGCAGTTCCTGGCTGACATACATAATCTGTTCCACAACCCTTTACGAACATCAAATTTACCTTTCCTTGCCATTTTGAAAACCTTACAGCAACAAATACATAAATCAGAAATAAACTAGTTATACATACTAAAGAACACATAAAATAAATGAAAAGGAAAAAAAGTAAATTTACGTATGACACATGCCACCTTTTTTGTTAATGTTTTTGTAAACTCTGCGTTAAATTATTTGCATATGTTCCAATTTTAAGTTGGTTTTATGCAAGTTGAGAATCGCCTGTATGTTTCATTATCGGACTAATGGAACGACAGAGTTTCACTGAACTGCAGGACACATCTACCTGTTCCCATTTTCAAATTCTGTTTCTGCACAATCAGGTTTAGTCCAGACGTTAAACTCGTAGTGGGGAAGCCCTCCAGGCTCCCCCGTGATGCTGTGTCCCAATCCAGCATGTTCACCCTCTGACTGACAGTGATCCACCCTCTCAACCTGGGCCAGGTTCCCAGAGTCAAACTTGGAGCTGAAAATAAGGTTTCCGAAGCGGAACTCCATGTCTGTGCTTCCTGCTCGGAGAATATCCTCAGGCTCATATCCTTTTCCTCACAAACAAGCCACCTCCTACAAGGAATACAACATGGATCAGGTGCAGGAATAAGTTCCTATGTATCCCGTGCATCTCACTGACAGTGCTTAGGACAAGCTGCTCTGCTGAATTTGGTGTCACTACCCTGGCACATTTAAACATTTTTTATTCTACTTACTGAGGCAAAAGGGAATTATTTCCTCAACCCAGTTAATTTTCTCGGGGAAGTGCATCTTTACCACTTAAACCTGTCACGGAAAAGCAGAAAGTTGAATAAGCACAGCATATGGAGGACACGTTTAAATATATGCGTGTTTATATCAAAAACATTGCAGTTAGCTTGGCTATTTAGCGTTTGGAATTTTAGCTGGGGAAACAGAGTTGAATTCTGAACGTTCTGCTTACTTTGCTGTGACTGTCCCAAGTGTCCCCATGCCTGTCACCACCCCCATCCAAACCATGCCCATCGTCTCCATGCCCGCCTCCCCTCCGGTACAGACCCTTCCCGTCTCCCCTTCGGTACAGACCACCCCCATGCTCTTCTGCTCCCCGTCTCCATCGTCTCGACGCCCGCCTCCCCTCCGGTACAGACCACCCCCATGCTCTTCTCCCTCCCCGTCTCCATCGTCTCGACGCCCGCCACCCCTCCGGTACAGACCATCCCCATGCTCTTCTCCATCCCCGTCTCCACGCCCATCTCCCTCCCCGGCCCGATCGTTTCGCGTCCGTTTTCCTGGACTTTTCCGTTCCGTTAATGATCGCTTGATCACTAAACAAACGGTTGCTTGCCGTTTGTTTAGTGAAACGAATCATAAACCATCAGCAACATAAAATACATTAGAAAGTGAACTAGCAAGACGACATGAGGGTTACGTGTTATGTTTATCTTACAGCTTGATACATCTGTCACACCGAGGAGCGTTTAGACTACACAGAACGCCCCCAAATTCACCTCCACAGTCCGTTAATTCCAGTCCCACACAACACCCCACTGAATTCCGCTCAATAGTTTCGTCGAAAAACTGAAGCATAAAAATAATTAAACCAATTAAACACACAAAACACAGCACTCATCAGGAAAAGGATTCTCACCCGACAAAATGACAAACGCATCCAACTATTTCGGATCGCAGTATTTTAACACTACGCACATTTATTAATTTAATTTAATTTAACATGTAACATCGAATCAAGCAGACATTATTTTCGTTGTAACCGAGCTGCCTCCACTCTTCATCACCATCTTGCTCTTTAAACCCAAACAAACCCACAGAGCTGTCCGTCTCTGCGGAACCAAAGCAAACCGCGTCCCTATTGGCTAAGACAAAACGACCATCGGCGGAGGAGTAACGAGGAAGGTGATTGGCTGAAGAGCGAAGTGACTGAATAATAAATGTTATCAGGTGTGTTTAAATGCTAAATGCTCCATATTCAAATATGACTTGAATGTTACAGTGACAGTTCTGCTACAGTTTATTTTGCTACAATGTTATGTTTATTATCACACTATTGAAATGCCTTAATTGAAGATTATTTATATGTTATGCTGTTCTTCATACAATCAATTTTTATCAAGTGACTTTTTAAGGAATGGTGTAAATACACCCAAGAGATTTCTGCTGCGAAAGGCAGCCATCTGCTTTCTCTGATAAAAACGATGGAGTCTTTAGGAGTGAAGAGGAACACTTCACAGTTTCGGCAGGGTGAACTGCTGCTCATTGATTTTAATTCTTTTAGGGGACACTGATGTGGAGAGGGGTTCAATAGACCTATTTGCTATAATGAAAAAAACTTTGGAGGATGCGGGCATCGATCCCGCTACCTCTCGCATGCTAAGCGAGCGCTCTACCATTTGAGCTAATCCCCCTTTCTTAGAGTTTCCTTGTCACATAAGCTTCATTTCTCTATAAAGTTAAATTTATTTATGAGCGTCATTTTGGTCATTTTGTATTTGTTGCTAATAAATGGATAATAATTCATATAAAATTCTACCCATTGAAAAGGGGGTGATAAAACATCGTAAAAAGATGAGTCCTTCGAGCCGGATTCGAACCAGCGACCTAAGGATGTCAATGACTTACTCCTCTACAGTCCTCCGCTCTACCAACTGAGCTATCGAAGGCTCGCGCTACACATCTTCAACTGTCCCTTTTTCACTGGTTCCAAGGTTTTGTTTGTTCTTTTTAAAGATGTGTTATATTAAGGATCTGTCACCCATTAATTGTCTAATCGGTGATTATTATGATTCTTTAATAAATTATACAAGACGTCCAAGAAACCTCGGGGTTTGCAATTACTTCACCATCACAACCTATGGGGGATAGAGGATAGACAGGTCATTTACCTACAACGTGACGGGGCCAAGGTATAAAACTGTCAACATGCATATATACACATCTACAAATTCGCTATCTTTCATAGTACAAGACACTTCCTGGGTTACGAACGAGATTCGTTCCTAAGTCTGTCTTATCGCAACAGGTACATACCGTCCATTTTTAGCTTCAGTCAAATGCTTTTTTTAGTATATAGTATATATTTTTTTCATTTAAAACGTAAACACTTCCAAATACATTAAAACAGCTTAAACACAACAATGCAGTGCATAATAATAATAATAATTTCCACCCATTTTCTTTGATCACTTGTCCATTTTTGGATCGTGAGGGATCGGGATCTTGGAAGCTACAGGCACAAGATAGTGAACAACTCAAGGGCCTGTATCCCGAAGCTCGATTAACAAAGTCAGGCTTTTTCCCCCAAGATTAACAGTATCACAGCCCGGCATATCGGCAATATAGTTTCTTTCAAATTCATATTCATAATTAATTATTAATAACATCCAAGAAGGATTGCGATTGCACTCCAATATATCATGGCTGTGATCCCGTCGTAGGATATATTGGAGAACATATTGGAGTGCCTTTGTACAACAGTTTATCTAGTAGCATTTAAAAGTTAATACTAATAAGCCAGACATATGCTTGATTATTTATTTAAACAATTACGAGTGGGCCTCTGCAAAACATTTTTTTTTAAAAAGTTCCCACCAGCTTGTTGACTGATACCAAACAATGCAGACACTCTTTCTTAACTCTTATTGTAGTATATAATAAATAACACATAATCGAAATGTCCAGTATAAATGACTGTTCTTGGTATGATTATGCTTTTTCCACAAATGAGGTCTGCACAAAAAATAGTTGTACTTCTTTCTTGAACTCTGTATAAATGCTATACTGGGGTGTTGACCATTCCAGTTCAGGCAGGGACGGATTACGGACCGGGCCAGCGGGGTCACTGCCCAGGGGCCCTTGGGGTGCAGGGGGCCCGTGGGGCCCCTAGCCCAAAACAATTTGCAACGCTTATCAACAATGTATTTTCGTTTGTCTATTTTAGAGGGCCTACATTCTTTGATCCTGTGCCTACAAGGGCCCCTGACCCTATAGGACCTCTGATGGAAACATGGAGGGAGGGCGTTTGGCTGTCAAGGGTGCGAACGTTTTGCCCTGGGGCCCACACAACCCATAATCCGTCCCTGAGTTCAGGTGTTTTGTCATGTAATGGCCACGACGACGCATTGTACCAATGCATGCTCCGTGACCTGACCTGCATGGCTAGGTGCTTGATTTTATACACCTGGGGCAATGGGTCTGAACAAAACACCTGATTTCAATGATTAAGGAGTTGATTCCAATATGTCAGTACCATAACCATACAGCACATTAAAACTGCTGGACTTTTACACAGTACATTTTACTTGATAATAACTATGTTATTGGTTTATGCAATTACTATATTGTACTTTTAATAGTTTTTTAGGCTATACCATAGAGCAGGGGTCGTCAATCTTATCTGTAAAGGGCTGGTGTGTATGTGAGTTTTCACTGCAACTCCCTGATTAGATTACTGATTAGAGGACCGATCAGCTGAAGAGTCCTCACACTTGGTTTTGAACAGCTGACCTACAGGTTATCCCAAAAACTTGCATACACACCAGCCCTTTGCGGAAATGATTGCCCACCCCTGCCTTATAGCCTTTGTGTGTAGTAGGCTAAGCCATCTAGGTTTTTGTAGGTGCACTGTATGATGTTCTCACACCAAAATCACCCAGATGCATCTCATAATATACCCCTGCCATGCGACACAACTGCATTTATTCTGATGAAACTACACTCAACATACATTATTTCGAAGATGTGTATTTACCATATCATTCTTACTTTTAGTACATGTGTTATATGATCTGGTAGGTAGTTTCTGTCTGAAAAAATGTTCCCATATAATTTAGGGTAATTTATTCTTCATTTAAAGCCATTTTATCTTACAAAAGTTTTCATAAGAACGTTCTTTTGGATAGCAGGAGGAATCTGTACTCTTGACGACACAGGTGAAATGCTTCGCTGCAGTTTACTAATGATTCTGAAAGCATTCCTAACCATTTCAAGTAACTCATTCAGTAAGATCCCAGTGTAATGACCAGGCCCCATCGTGGACACTATAGGTAGCAGGTGGGTATCAGTTAGCAGTAGAAGGGCTGAAAAGTCTTTATTTATAAACATTTCACATATACAAATTCAAACGATTTCATCTTAAGAGAATTCCCCCAGATACAAACATTTACCTCCTGACATCAGATGATACCTTGCCTTTCATCAAAGCTAGGATTTTAGGGACCTGCCTCAAAGCCATCGTACATCCTCTGAGTGAGACTGGGATCTATGTGAGATTGTTGGTGTTCTAAAGGATGCTCAAAGTGCTCTACGCAGGGACTGGGGATGCAAACCTAAATCAATTATACTGCACAGAGGTAGGAAATCATTTCTGAACGCCCCATGACAGGAAATACAATGTCCAATTTATACAATATAGTATGCAGCAGCAGTAATGATCTATAATCCAGTGCTTTAAATTGTTGGGCAAAAAATATTCAAATTTAGTATAACCTTAATAACCAGCTTCAGAAAAAATATGGTAATTTCCTTCATAGTCACAAGTCAACAACCTTGAAGTGTCTTGATTTTTACCACAGGACACTGGCATGATGGGTCCAGGTGGTTCCCATTTGGCAGTTTAATAACACTGAGTTAGAAAACCTGAATACCTATAGAAAAAACCCAAAAAAAACTGTGCACCAAAAGTGATGACAGCACATAGAAAATAAATGATAAAATTACATGCAATTGACCAAAAAAAGAAAAATCTGCTCTGGTATCCCAGAAAGTCCTCACTTGAGCATTGCTAAAAAGACCAGGTGGTTTTGCTCCTTGGAAATGCAGCCTCAGAAGTTGGTCCTGTGCACTTATTATAATCTCGACATGAGTTCGACAGCCCGGTTCTTAATCGCAAATGCAGTATTTTGCAGGTAAGTCCAGGTGGAATTGGTGAAGTTTATCACATGATTTTGAACACACTGTAATGACGCTTCACCACTGCAATGAGAAAAAGGGGTAATTATGACAGATACAGTGACCAGATGCAATTTAGACAAACCAATCAAACTAGCATGTAAACACTGGGAAATTGAAGAAAACATCTGAAAATTCTCAAGAAGAAAACCTTCTAACACAAAACTTATATCCACCATGTAATGCAGGCAGCAAAAAGGTATGCACTTACTTGCAAGAATCTACAAACTTCTGCCAGCAATGTTCGAGTGCTGCTTTGAGATGCATCATGGCTGGAAGGATGTAGTTCACATGGACGAAGAGCAGAAGTTCCTTCAGATACTCAATGAACTGGAAAACACCTTCTGGGATGTTGGCGTTGAGCTGTAAGAGGGAATGACAAGATGACCGTGTGAGCCTGAGAGTCAGTGTCCCATTTGCCAATGTGCCAGTGAGCGATTCTACTTACCCATTCAACAAAGTGCGGGCCATACTTCCTGAACCACAGGACCAAGTCTGAACAGAACTCAGTAACGAAGACGGCAGCGGTCCTGGACTTCTCCCAGGCCACATGCAAGATGGGTCCCACAGCAGCAACGGTCTCCGAATAGTAAAACGGAGCGTTTGTCTCGATCCAACTGTAATGAGATGGTGATTGCTAGTGTAACTCAGCCACGGTCTTAGCAGCTCAGACAGGATATCTGCTGCCTAACGGTTTATCTTTCCCCCAAAATGAGATGTAGAGTGCCAGCCAACATAGCATTCAGAAGGTGATACCAAACTCACAGCAACTCAAGCTGAACTTGTTCAGATGGCCCCTAGTGCTACATTTCACACACGTGTTAAATCTCCAGGTGACTGGGGACTGAGACTTTGGTGCAACCGTCACAGAACAAACCTGAAGCCCGTTTGGAGGGAGTGAGATGTGCGGGTCCATGCCTGCTGACAGAGTGGCGACACCCCCGAGCTCTGCAGGTATCTTGCTGTGGTAGATGCTGCAGATTTAACACAGCATCATGTTAGAAGGGAGCATTGCAGTCAGGTATTTTCAGAGATGACAGCATGTCCAACTGCAGCACAGAACTAACTGCTGTGAGGACCCCATAACGCCGAATTTACAGAATCCACTCGAACACCCAGAACCATAGCAGTAAATTTATGCCTACCTTTAAACGACCCATGAGACCTGATGTCATGGACCATGAAGCCCGTTGTGAAAACCAGGATGGCGAGAATCAGTCGCCACCAGGGGAAATGCCGGCCTCGCATCTTCTGCTGTAGACCCTGAGCACGGAAAGAGATGATGCTCAGGCCAGGAGGATGAGCATCCCCATGGAAACACCTAATACAACGCAGGGACGGGGGCACTCACACTGCATAGTGTGTTGCACTCTGTGATCTCCTGGGAGCGCCCACAGTTCCTCATCTCCTCGTTGGTCACCTTGAAGGACTGAATCGTTTCCTGCAAGCATCTGCGGAGCTTTAAAAACAAACAAAAAAAAAGCTAAATAAATGTATATCACTACAAAGTTGACTGTAATTGCACATACCCACAGGGCAGATTCGTATAAAGTAAAGACTTACATTTTGTGATAAACTGCCCCACGATTGAGACAAGCTGTTTAACAGCAGGCTGTAGACAGAGAAAAACCCTCCAGTCAGTGGTGTTCAGGCAGAATTAAGACGACAAACCCCTCAAAGTGACAAAAGGACACAGCTGAACTCTCGTTATGGAGCGAGCGCCCTACACACTCCCTTCCTGTTGATTATCGATCACCGCAAGCGCCATGACACACGTGGCTAACCACATCCAGACCCAGACCTCACCCTGACTGCGGCAGGTGTTTTGGGTACAGCTGCCTCCACACGGCCAGGCTCTGTGGGTCCAGGGACAGGCACTCCGTCATGCTGCTGAGAAGCTGGGGACGAGAGTGAACACATGAGGGCCCACCGCCCTGCCGAGGACCACCGCCCCCCACGAAAGGAGTGGCATGAGGGCCCACTGAGGACCACTGCCATCACCACCGCCCTGCCGAGGACCACCGCCCCCCACGAAAGGAGTGGCGCATGAGGGCCCGCTGAGGACCACTGCCATCACCACCGCCCTGCCGAGGACCACCGCCCCCCACGAAAGGAGTGGCATGAGGGCCCGCTGAGGACCACTGCCATCACCACCGCCCTGCCGAGGACCACCGCCCCCACGAAAGGAGTGGCATGAGGGCCCACCACCGCCACCCCCCGCCGAGGACCACCACCACCCACAGAAGGAGTAGCGTGCCTCCAACACGCTGAGAATATATTTTTACCAAAATATCAGCTAAGTTGAATTTTGGTTGATCTACATTTCATTCTTCTTACTTTGTGGAATACTGTACCATGCTGACAAGATTTACAGAGATTACCAGAAATAGACCGTTTTTCAACCCAGGTCTCAGGGACCCCCCAGAAGGTCTATGTTTTTACTCCCTCCCAGCTCTCAAGGAAATAGGAGACAGCAAAGACTTGGACTGCCTGGAGGCTTTAAGGAACACTGCTTTAAGGAAAGTGTAGCATGCTAATTAACAGAACACTGCTTTAAACAAAGTGTAGCATGCCAATTAACAGAACACTGCTTTAAACAAAGTGTAGCATGCCAATTAACAGAACACTGCTTTAAACAAAGTGTAGCATGC
>JAODUD010000039.1:17056263-17071291 GCA_026784285.1 Stomatorhinus walkeri | reverse complement strand
GTCATTATGGGGTGTTGTGTGTAGAATTCTGAGGAAAAAAAATTATTTCAACCATTTTGGAATAAGGCTGTAACATATTGCAAAATATTGCAAACTTAGTTCGCTGCCGTACAACATACAGGACGCCACAGCCTACATTCACAGACAGCAGAAATTAGGGTTTCCACCATCAATCTGTAGACATACGGTACAAAGTGCATCACGTATTGCTTCAAAACGGGACGGAGCATTTTATTTTTAAAGACCATTTCTGACAGGAAATCATGATCAAAACAAAAAGTTTACCACGGACATTGTATTTAGAAATAAAACCTATCAGAGTTTCTCAATCCGCTCCTTGGGGACCCGCAGACAGTTTTTGCTCCCCCCGAGCTCCCGCAAAGCAAAAATGTGGACTGTCTGGTATGGAGCTGGGAGGGAGCAAAAACGTGGACCATCTATGTGTTCCAAAGGACCTGTTGGGAATCACTGTCCTACATTGTTATTTGCCAAGAACACAGAGGAGTCTTGCCACAGACATGCTTGTCCATGTATGTACAGGTTGATTATCCCAGGTGGCAACTATACGAGCAATAGGAAGCTCATCCTCTGGAGGGAGCAGTGAGGCAGGAAGAGGAAAGACAACAACAAACTGCTGTCTATGTTTTCTACGGTGACGCCCTATGACAAAAAGTTTATTTTTACATGATTAATTTATTAAAAATAGGTTTACTATCAAGCCTCGGAAAATGCGCAAAGCACTGTCACACCATTCAACCTGCCTGCTGCCTCTGCTGTAACAGATAATAAAACACAGCATTTTCATCTGAATAAATACTGCAGAGACGATTTGCAGCTGCAGAGTGACGGGGTCTATTTACAGCCACACACCCCCCTTAATCCTCCCGTCGTCGGACGCATTTTCAGCACTGTGACAGACACCATGCATTCTCCAACCTCTGTGGGAATCTGTCTGTGACACTAAGCCCCATTTAATCCTTTTTGTAAACGGACGCACATTCTGTGTGCTCACCGTACATCTACTGCACAGCTGAAGCTAATCTTATAATGCTAATAATACAATATACTCACGTCAAATACAACTGAAGTCTGTCTACCCAACAGCAAAGCACAAAACATTCGTGGCCTCAGGCTACCTCTGATCTACGGGATGCGTTTCTCTGTTTTCCGGACAGCTGTCAGACTGACTTCCGTGGGATGGAATTTAAACAGTTTGAGGACATGGAACGTAAGAGCCTTCCACCACCCAAGGTTACAGAACGGCAGAAATCTGTGTGGAGACATGGTGGAATGTTCAGGTTCAGAAAGCACAAATCCAGACCATGTTTTTGAGTATAAAAAGTCAGTCACAGAGTACTGAACTGGTTGGTTGAAACTACAGCTTGGTCTGGATTGGTACTTTCTGGAGCTGAACTTGCCACCTCTGGCTGTAACATCCGCTCATCTGTCCGTGGAAAGGTGGAGGATGGGCACCTTGAGAGGACAGCATGACGGTACTGTGCTGAAGCACATCTACACACGATGCCACGCGAGAAACACCATTTTGAAGATGCCCATGTAGCAGCCCATGTTACAGGAATCTTACGGCTATCATCCCGATTTAACAAAGTATAAAACGCTAAGCCTACAGACCGGATCTGAGCCAAAAGACGTAAACCGATTTATAAACGTGAAAGTGCAACCATACTGACAAACCAAACTGACAAAATGAATGCAGACCGAAGGGGTCAAAGGTTTACAATGAACCAGTGCATCAGTCAACCCTAGAGATAAGAACGACGGTCAGAGCTGGATGCCACACGGGAATGGTCTGAATGCAGCGGCACGGAGGCTCAGGATGCCAGTGTGTGAAAGGGCAGGGCTGGGATTTGTTCGTTTTTGGGGACCCACTCAAATAGTCACTTCCCAGCCCCCTCCAGGTTTTTCAAAAACTAAATAAATATCTAGTGAGTACAGTCAGAACATCATAGGTAGCTAGCTGGTTAGCAGAACATGCTGCTTCAGCATCTCCTAAAAAGGGAATGCATTTCATATTTAGTGTAGTGATTGTTTGTGGCCAACAGGGGGCCTCATGCAAATGCATGGTTTGAGTGGCGGTAAACACCCTTGCTGCCTAGAGGAAAGCCAGCGACCCCAGCTGTAGAGAGGCATTCTCTCTCAGGTTCTCTGAAAGGGGGGATCGTAGGCCTGCTGGGTAATCCCAAAACAGGCTCATTCCCACAGACAGGTACAATGCTGGTCAATGATTAACAGCAGGCTGCACTCTGCACCTAGCAAGGCCAGGTGACTCAGAACAAAGCCATGCTGAAGACGTATCAGAAATCTGTCAGTATCAGTATACAGTGACCGACAGATTCCTGTAGCCAAACTCCAAATGAATCCATCTGTTTTGTATCCAGTGCAGCTGGTGGTGTCATGCGACTCCCATATAAGAAATATAATATAAGGCTTACAAAGGTATTGACCTGGTTCCTTCTGGGCCCGGCACAAGTGCACAGGGACGCCCAGTGCCTACAGGATTAGGAAAGCTAGGAGACCCAACACGGACCCTTCTGTCTGCCACTGGAGTTTGGCCTTCTCCTCCATTGGGACTAGAACATTCTAAGAATGTTTTGTTTTGGGAAAGTAGGGTCAGCCAATCCCTGGAGCAACTGGGGGTTAAGGGCCTCGCTCAGGGGCCCAATAGCAAAATCACACAGAGATTTGAACCAGCAACCTTCCAGTCACAAGCACAGCACCGCTTAACCTATTAAGCCACACACCACCCCAAATTTTCCTCCTTCGCACCAGATTCGAACTAGCACCTAAGGAAGGCAGGGCCTTTCTTCAAGAGTCCCCTGCTCTACCAACTGAACTACCAAAGGACATTTACTTAAGCTATCAAATGATATCTCAGATCTGTGGCATAAGGCTGTCGAACAAGCACGGAAATGCTAATCTGTACAACAGAAGCACACAAACACGACCCAGCACAAGCTGATGGAGAGTCGGACAGTGGCCAGGCAGGCAATGAGCAGAGGGATCGACCTCCTTTACAAGTGGACCCATTTGGGCCACTTAGCTTGTACGATAATTACATCTAGGTTTGTACTACACAATACACATCTCACACACAACCTCAGCTGACTGTACAGGTCATGAAATGCATAAGAAAACACCAGCGGCTCTGCCAGGGGCGACCCACCTTCAATCTTGTCCTGGCGCGCTGTAAAATTCTTGTTCCTCTGAGGCAAAGCCACGACTGATTCCTAGAAAAAGGACATCCAGATTCAGGTAAGAACCTCTTTGACTCACCAAAAACCTTAAAATAATCCCTTAGGCTGTTCTTGGGAGAGGACATTCTAGATTGTTCTCTCTTTTTCCAAACATGATAACGATCCAAATGCCAAACAAAACAAGTGGTGTTCTCAGAGTTCAGGTCATGAACCGTAATCAGAAACACCCTACCGATTACACAAGGCAGCCTGTTTTAGCATTTCCAAGGAGAGACTTGGATGATGATTATGGCATGAAAGCATGACCAAGGACCAGGCCTTCTAGGAAAAACCTGCACTCAGTAGTAATCACATAATATGCAAAGAGTTCGGGAAAGCAGGGCAGAGTATTTGATAAACAAAACTAAAGTATACTCTGGGTGGTGCAGTGGGTGGCACTGTGGCACTGTGTCCCCACACCTCCAAGATTGGAGGTTCGATTCCTACACTCATGGGAGCTTTACTTGCACAAAAAAGTTCTGGGGGCAGAAAGAAAAACGATTGGTTCACAGGGATAACCAATCAGACTGCAGAGGAGGTTGAGCCAAAGCTCACCATACCGGCCACCCTGAACCACATCTCCTTCCTACTCACAGACTGGATCAGCTCTGGATTACAGACAGCAGCTTGCCATTTTCACCCAAACCCTCCACTTAGATCAAGTGCACCTTGGCCAGAAATGAAATGGCTCAAATGTTTGATGGAAATGTTTGATAAAAGGCAGGATGTGGAATAATAGTCAGAGTTAATGAGGCCCTGCTGTTAAACAACAGAGCAGAGAAATAGTGTGTATTCAGTCTAATACGTCCTCAGTGCAGGCGCTGCATCACTTTCTGCTGGCTTACTTCTATGGTCGTTTCTAAACGGGAACATTAAGCTTGTTGCCCTCTGAGCTGCTTATGTCAGTCCCACACCCAGTGGTATGCATCCTTTTCAGAGGCGGAACATTTCCTGAACAATTACAGGAAACCACTGTTTAAGATCGGATCCTTGCTACCGTTTAGAAACAGCCAAACATTACTGTGAGCATAAACCTCCATGATCGAGCCGTGCTTTTCACAGGATTCATACCATATGGTAAAAGCTCACTGCACCTAGCCTGCTCATGGAATGACTTACACTGAGAAAAGTACACTGCACCTAGCCTGCTCATGGAATGACTTACACTGAGAAAAGTACACTGCACCTAGCCTGCTAATGGAATGACTTATACTGAGAAAAGTACACTGCATCTAGCCTGCTCATGGAATGAATTACAGTGAGAAAAGTACACTGCACCTAGCCTGCTCATGGAATGACTTACACTGAGAAAAGTACACTGCACCTACTACGCTGAGCCTGCTCAAAAAGCAACTTATACCTATAAAAGTACATATCTTACCTACTGACAGACCAAATCACACTGATAAGTACACTACACCTTGTCTGCCTCCAGACCAAATTACACTGATACAAGTGCACTATACTCATCCTGCTCACACACTGACTTACACTGAGTCCTTATTTTCAACAGTGCTGATATCGGTGCACTTCCTTGTCCAGGCTGTGTCCTGTACTGCACTGTACTCCATACTGTATCCTGTAATAGGCCCCTCTTGCCAACCCAGCTCTGCATTTTGCAAACCCTGGGTATGAACTGGTGAACGCTAACATACCATCACATGAGCTGCACCATAAGATGTTCTGATCTTTTCCATCCCAGCATCGCAGACACTGTAAAAAGCCCTGCAGAGTGAAGCTACAGCCGGTTTACCTTGGCCAGTGTGCCACTGGCCTGGACTCGCACGGGGAAGCCCTTGGTGAAGCCCTTGGGCACTGCTGACGCAGCGGATCAGCCGACCCGGGACGGAGACACGTGGCCCAAATCAGTGTGGCGCACCTGCGACATTGTCACTCAGCGCCTCTGGGGATTGAGCTGAATCAGCTGGCTGGGGCTTCCTGTGTGGCACTAAATACCCTCCATGCACAGGCTGGGTAAGCCAACAGACAGCTGATTTGGGGAGGGAGAGGGCGGTCGCCTGTAGCACCATACCCTGGTCCCGATGGGAAGTGATATGACAGATATCCAACGGCATCAGCGGTGGTCCATCGATGCAGACATTTTGACCAATACTGATAATTGATATAGTTGTGTGTAATATTACCAATACCTATGTCAGATACCAATAAGCCAGTTCCTGCCTGTGGCCTGCCAGACACACTGAACCGAATGCAAGGTCCTGATTTTTAACGAATCAATATGCTAACCGGCATCTCATGCATCTCAAGTAGTCAATTGCCTTAACAGCGAGCAGTAAAACCCCGGTCCACTTCAGGACCCCGGCACGGCTGCGTCTTCTACTCAGCAGGGGGCCTCTCTGAAGGGAGACGAGGTGCAGACCGCGGACGACGGGAGTGAGGGACTGGCGGTGAAATGTCTTGGCATGCTGGGATTCTGAGCCGGTCTGTGAGTCACCCAACAGAAGAAGCGGGGAGAGACCCTCTCGACAGCATGAAGCTGGAAGTCATGTACAGAAAATATGTAGCACCAAAATAAAATAAAAAAAGTAAAGATCCCAGGTAAATATCCACCACCCTCCTGTTTAAACGTCCTTATTCATTTCAGTCATGAGGCATAATAAATTAAAATGCTACTAACTCATTAATTAGCCATTAAGATCTATGTTCAATCAACCCAGATTAAACAATTTACACAATAACACAATGAATTTAAACATTGAAAGAAATACCTTAATTTTGTCTGCTGAACTGTCGATTTCTGAAGGTAGATGAAATTATGGTGTACTGAACGAGGACAGATAAGCAAATAAATATTTAGGACCTATTTGCATAGTCACACAGATAACCTTGAGATGAAACTACCTTTGGCTACCTGTCCAAGGACATGACATCCTGCTTGTATGAGTACCGGATTGCTGTAATGTCATCTATAACATAACTTATTTACATAATACGACTGTAAGGAATGAGGAGAAGGGGGCGTCATGGTTAGGGACACAGCCGCCGAACCGGAAAACTGTTGGTTCAAGTCCCACGAGAGAAAGTGATGCTGCAGTTCTATGCTGGAGGAATCGGCCACCGCTCTGCGGAAATATCCGTAAGCGCAAGAGCGTACGAGCTAACCAGCTATAGCGGAGTAAGCGGGTAAATAGACCACGTAAGTCGATGGTGTAATCAGTAACGGAGCAGAGGGTGGAACAGTCAGGCACGTTGTACTCTTTTATAAACCTATGAAAACGCGTAAATTATAAATCGATGTCAAAACAACGCATCGGGACGGCGATTGTGCCCCATACAGCAAAGGTAATGTAAATGCAATGTAAATGCAATGCAATGAAAATGCAATGAGCCTGGCCTCCTCTGCAGGCCTCCGGGAGAAATGTCACACAAGCGGCGTGCGGTGTCTCCGCCGGCGGTCGGACACCCTCCTCCGTGTCCGCACCGCTCCGTCACAGGGGGCAGGCGTTTTCATCCGTGCTACTCACCGCGTCCCAGAAGAGACCCCCAGTCTCAGTCCAGCAGCCTCCGCTCCGCACGCAACCGGCGCCGACGCGCGTCCAGGAGAGTGCATGTACGAGCTGCGCAGGTGCCCCTACGTTAAGGGTAGGCAAGAACGCGCTCGGCACTCTTCGTGAGTGTTCACACGCTGCGCGCACACGACGCGCAGGTGCTCGCTTTAGGGTTAAACGCACGGAGCCTTCGGCTTTCTTCTTCACGTCCTCACTAGGGCGAAATATTATTTGTTATGTTTCTGTGATAGTTTTAATATTTAATCAGTCTGCACACGAATAACTAGGCCTACATGTTATATTGTACGAAGGTTTATTTTTTTTATTTCAGGCTTAATTTAATTTTATAACGTCTTGCTAAAACCATTAAAATCACCAAGTATTTTTTTCTGATAGGCCGCTTAATTTGAAATTATGCTACTTATTTGTCGCTATTTTTATGTTAAACGTGTGCCATAAATGCAGTTCATGTAAACTGTACTAAAGAAATTAAGGTTGTTTCTAGGTTATACTTGAACTGGTGTGTCCGGGTGAATTATACCTACGGCAGTGTTCAGCACATAATAATAAAGAAATTTTAAAATAAGGATGGAAAGATGAAGGGCTTTTGAGAATTCGGTGGTTTATTTCACACTCATTCGGTGATAAGAAACAAACCAGTACGTAAAGTTCACCTTTCAACACAAGTCTCTACAGATACATACAATCACAAACCTTTTCACAAAGTGCCTTTTTGAAAAAATAACTACAAAAATAAAACAAACTGCAGCAATTAAAAATGTTCTTTTAAAAATCTTCCAGCACCAGTTGAAACACTGTTTATGCCCGTGCACATTTTCTTGCTGTGCGTTGTGGTGACAGTGAAAGGGCATCAGAGGAACCTCTACTGACCCCCCCCCCCAAAGCAGCGTGGATGCGTCAGGAGATGACGTCAGACAAAAAGCATGACGTAAGCCTCTGAATGAGGCCATGTGAATAGGAGGCGAAGCTGCTTCCACCTCAAACAGAGGCATTCCCAGTCCTTTTGATCATATACACCTTTATTGATACTCACAAGTCATAACAAAGGCTAAAAGCACTTTAAATAACATGTTATGGATAACCTGGGAATACGTGAAGAGGATCTTTTCAGGTGACATGTCACCAGGGCTCTGGCTAAAAACCGTTTCTCTTTAAAATGTTAACGTTCAGCAATGTGGTGATCATGCTTCCTGGCTTGCCTACGCTGTTCCCGCCCCTCCCCCGTAGCCCTCTCTGTTGTCATGCCGTTCATGCAGGTCTCATAATAACATGCTGTCAGCTTTGGAAAACAGAACAAGGTGTGGGTTACACATCCACCTTCCCCCACTGACTGCAGAACAGATCCTGGTGACAGAACAGTCACCCCCATTAAAATAATAATAATAATAATAATAATAAATAGTTCTGTCATGTGACCAGAGATGTTGTAGTACTGGAACATTCTGGTGGCAGTTTGAATCCTAACACTTAAGCACCTAGACCACAGACTGCATAAAATAGACCCCATCCAACGGAATACAGTCTGTGTGTGTGTGTGTGAGGTGAAGGATCTGGAGACGCACTGTGATTCACTGCTAACGTCACTTAAAACTGTTTAAAGGATTCAGGTCACTGCATCTGTATTGCTCTACTTTTTCGGAAAAGATATGTGATCGTATGGAGGACATAAAGTGGTGCTGCGTAGCTGCGTAGCTGCATTTTTCCATGTTTACCTGCCTGCTATACCTCCAGTGTAGGGCGACAACTAAATGCCCTCAGTGCTTTGCCACATCCATTTCCAAGGGTTCCGTCGAGCTTGGCATGCGGTGGAGGCAGTATTACGCTGTGTGACTAACCTGAGACATAACTCAAAAGCAAGATGATGAAATACTTGACAGAAAATCGGCAAATATCAGTTTTACAGTCAACAAAAAACATTGTTTTCCATGACCCAAACCGAGACAATCAAACAGGGAAATCAGCTGAAGACGGGCAAGTCACATCCAAGGATGTACAAATCAAGACAGGTGGCTGTCAAAGGAAGTTGTCACCCCAGTCACATGACATGGACCTGCTTCGGGAACTCCCAACGGAGGGGAGAAATGAGAGTGTGTTGTCTGTAAACATGGCTGCTGATCCTGCCAAAACCACACACACTACAGCGTATATGGACCAATTTGTGTTTTCTTCAAAGTCAGATAACAGACTAAGTCTTGGTAACAAGTACAGAATGGACCTGCTAAAATTATATAGAAAAATGCATTGAAGCCTTTGGATTTTGTTTCTCTTGGGCTTCAAAAAATTAACACAATATTAAGTTTGGGTGCCTCAGCAGACTGTGAATACATAGCGAATGCAGTGGCTAGGGGTGTGCAGTATAACTGCAGGACGTCATATTACAGAACAGCAACATGCAACTCAACAGGAAACTGGATGCTCACATCAAAGCAAGGGGGCTTGAGGGACTTCATTAGAGGATCCAGGTTCCTTGGCTGAAACTCCTTACAGATGACAGATAAATAAGTCGGAGGGTTTACTTTTTCATATGTACCCAAATAGACACCATAACAGAAATCACATCGCATCATGACTACCCTACATCTAGAAATATCTATGCATTTTGTCTGTTCCTAGTACTGATAAATTACCCCAGTCAACGCCAAACCAACAAAAACTGTACTGGTTTTATCATTCACATATGCTCAGCATCCACGAAAAAGTCAAATTTCATAACGAGCCTTTTCTCTAAGACCACATTGGTGGGTAAAATGTAAAATTCATTGTAAAACCTTCTCAGGAAATGGTGCAATTTTCTTTCCTTCATAAAACGTGTTTCAAGGATTATAGCATTTTTCAAAACAAAATCAGTGCAGTTTTTTTCTGGTTGGACATTAATTTACTGAAGACTGATGTGTTTGTGTTGTATCATAGTAGCACTGTACTGAACTCCAAGTCTTGCGCCTGGTCCCCCCGCTGTGGTTGTTTCCGTGGTTACCAGATGCCACTGGACCGGCCACCGGGGGGAGCCAGAATCCTGGCTGAAGACCTCTTTGGAACGTGATCATCTACCTGGGACCCTGATAGGTGATAAACAGACACACAAAATGCTTTTATAAATTATTGGTATATTAATAAAAGCTAAAATTCTAATGTAAACCAAAAGAAGCCTCTTAGAAATTTGTCATTTAAATCCAAATACTTATTTTAAATGTTTTACTTCTAAATTAGGCAAATTTACTGATTTCCTGATATTTTAATATGTTTAGAAACTGATGCTCTTCTTGTGGATATGAATTTAGCTGCAGTCCCATGCTTTATACGTTAAACTTACTGAATGTAACATTCCTCTCCCAAGCCTTAAATATTTGTGCTCAGCTCTGCATCCAACCCCTTGCCATGAGGAGCTTCAGACATGTGTGTTCCAGGTGTTTACCAGACAGACTGAAGCTGGACTCGTGTAGGTCCCTCATGCCCCCATGTCGGGTACAGGGTCGGGTGGGGGTGTCCCCGTCTGGGGCTCCTGTCTCCTTTTTCCCAGAGTTATGCACTATGGCAACATCACCAGTATAGGGAGCTCGGTCCACAGCTTTCAGGATTTGACACTGTGAAGTCACACACACACACACATACACACACGTGCACACACACACAATCAGATGTCACCTTCATGCCCTCAGGACAACCAGGGCAACACCCAGAGGACAGAGAATGCTGTCATGTCAAAGAACATCTGTTATTAAAATGTAATTGATAAACTGTAGACTGTGTATATTTAATTTGTGAATGAGGTTCTCTGTTAAAATATAAGAAGAACTGAAATTTTAAATGTCACATTAAAATGAAGAGCGTTCCAGTGTCATATATATATGTGTGTCTGTGTGTGTGTGTGATCAAGAGAGCAAAGGTTTACATAAGATGGCATGAATATTTAGTTACCATTAAAGATTCATCCAGCCATTCATGGCTCTGACCGTCAGAGGGATTACACATTATGGAAACTGGATTTCTCTACCTTTTCCCTCTGGATCATCTTCTTGTAGAGGAAGTCGGGAAAAGTCCTGAGGGGATAGAATTTCCCAGAGCCCTCGGCACACATGAAGACACCGTTCTCACACACCACCCTGCCACGGCTGATGGTGACCAGGGGCACGCCGTGACAGCGCAAGCTCTCGTACAAGTTGAAGTCACCTCCCTGCTGCTGAGTGCTCACAGAGATCGTCCTGGTCAAACACACACACACACACACCCACACACACACACGCACAGGTTTACAAAACTGTTTTGTTTTAGGAAACAATGTGAGTACAGGCAGCTCTTGACTATTGTAAAACCAACTTGAGTAAATCCATACTAAAATTCATCCGAGATACACAGAGTTTACAGAAGCATTAACGCAATATGACAACATATATAAGACATAAGTATATTTACACTTTATCTTTTCTTTATCTATTCTTATGTTTTCTTTAGTACATATTACTAATATATTTTGGCTGATGTTTTATTTGCTATAAGGTCTCCCGAATGGTATGGGAAGGTACAACAGACATACATAAAATCTGACTTGCATAAGGATTTGTGAAACGAATAACTGACGTCAGTCAGCTGCAGTTTGTAATACAACAGCGATGTTTACCATGAGTATAGCACATTATTCCACAGACTGTAAACTCCAGAGAGCTTCAAAAGGCAGGTCAGACCTAGGGTAGCCCGTGTGCATCTCTGAGAGTGTTAAATACCTGGCTGCATCAGGGTCCCAGACGACTACGTCAGCATCAGCTCCTGGGATAATCCTGCCCTTCCTGGGGTATAAGTTGTAGATCTTGGCGGCATTAGAGCTGGTCACAGCCACGAAGCGGTTCTCGTCCATCTTGCCTCCGACCTGGTGGAGATCAGACAGAGATATTGAGGGCCCACAGCTACATCAGAGCATTCCTAGGCCAGCCCTCACCCCCTCACTCACCACACCCCGCTCCCAGACCACACTCATCCGATCCTGCACCCCGGGCACGCCGTGTGGGATCTTAGTGAAGTCCTCTTTGCCCATAGCCTTCTGCTTGGTGGTGAATGGACGGTGGTCTGAGGCCACGACGTTCAGAGTATCACTAGGGACACGAGCATGGTCACAGTTACACAGCCTCACAGAAAGTCATAAAGAATCACAGTGGCAATCATTAGCTGTCAAGCAGAAATCACACTGTCATAAACATTCAAAAAGAAATCACACTCAATTATAAACAGCCGAATAGAATCACACTCAATCATAAACAATCACACTCAATCATAAACAATTTAAACTTCTACTACATCATAAACATTAAAACAAAAATCACTCTTTATATGGTGATTACTTTTCAATACTGTATAATGTACTTTTGTTTTGGTTTACTTCTTGTATATTGTTTACCTCATATGTGATTGTATCCACTTGGGAGGTCACTAACAATAATAGTAAAATTCTTTGAATCTAAATGGACTGCATCACAAAGACAACACACAGGAATCAAACAGTCATATCAAAACCAACCTGCACAAAAATGACACACCAATTCACACTGAAATCATCAAACACTTACACAGTCAAAGCAGAACACGTGACATTTTAATTCTCTGCAATTCGGCCATTGGCACCGGTTGACAGCAGTGTGTAAGACACAGCCCGGCCTCTAGGGGGCACTTACTTTCCCAGCAGACCCATTAGGTAGTTTGGCGTGTTGGGGTCCAGACGCAGTGGGGGCACAGTGACATAGGCAGCAGCATGTGACCAGTCCTGGTGGTAGTAGTGCAGTCCATTGAGGACCGCATGGGCCGTGGTCGTCTCTGCATGGACCACCTTACCTGTGCAAAGGTACACCTGGCTCAGCAGGGACCCTCAGGTATTACGCAATCTCGAGGTATGGAGCGAGGGAGGAAGAGAAGAAGAGACAGAAAAGAGAGAGAGACAGATTGAGAGAGGGAGACCAGCAGAGAGGAAAGAAGACTGAGAAAGATAAGCAAAAAGACAGAATTAGAGAAACGGATAAACAGAGAGGGAGGAAAAATGAGAGAGAGAAAAAGAGAGATGTAAAAATAGAGAGAGGAAGGAAAAATGAAAAACAGAATGATAAGAAAGAGAAAAGTATACAGGGAGAGATAGAAAAAAAGAAAATGACAGAGAAAGGGAGAGGGAGAATTAAACAGAGAAAGACGGAATGAGAGAGAGACAAAAAGATCAAGTGACAGAGAAGAAAATGAATGTCAGAAACAGTGCAACAGAGAGAGAGAGTGAGAGGGGGACAGACAGAGGGTGACACAGCGAGACGGGGACAGACAGAGGGTGACACAGCGAGAGGGGGACAGACAGAGGGTGACACAGCGAGAGGGAGACAGACAGAGGGTGACAGAGTGAGAGAGGGACAGACAGAGGGTGAGAGAGCCAGAGGGGACAGACAGAGGGTGACAGAGTGAGAGGGGACAAACAGAGGGTGACAGAGTGAGAGGGGGACAGGCAGTGGGTGACAGGGTGAGAGGGGACAGATAGTGGGTGACAGGGTGAGAGGGGACAGACAGAGGGTGACAGAGCGAGAGGGAGACAGACAGAGGGTGACAGTGAGAGGGGGACAGGCAGCGGGTGACAGGGTGAGAGGGGACAGATAGCGGGTGACAGGGTGAGAGGGGACAGACAGCGGGTGACAGAGTGAGAGGGGGACAGACAGCGGGTGACAGGGTGAGAGGGGACAAACAGAGGGTGACAGGGTGAGAGGGGGACAGACAGAGGGTGACAGGGTCAGAGGGGACAGTCAGAAGGTAACAGGGCTCACCCTGCATCTTGGCTGTGGCCACAACATCCCCCGCTGACATACTGGACACATTGACCAGGTAGATGGGGCAGTGAGCCTGGAAGAGGCAGTTATTGCTGGTTAGACACACAGTCCACACACCCTTCTGAACACACACACGCACACACAGCACGCGACTCACTCTGTTGGCAATGGTGATGGCTCGGTGCGTAGCCTCCGCCTCCAGCTGTAGGTGAAGATTAAAGAGCACAGTGATGAACAAAGACCTCAGAGTGCTCCGGGTGCTCCTCAAATGAACATCAGCTTCAGGGCAGTATAAAAGTTTGGAGTGTTTTCATCTGACCAGACCGACTAGCAATGCAAAGGCTTGTGACCTCAATCAGCTGTTACACCCCCCTCAGTAACAGGGATGCTGTAGCCCTCGGCGGACTGACACAGCCTCTTCAGAACCATCGACATACCGACGCCACCCTGAGGTTGTTTGAGAAAACCTAAGGAGAGAGGACTGACCTCCTCTGGCCGGCTGATCTCGATGCCCTCTGGTCCGATAATGCCCAGGTCCAGAGCCTCCTTAGCACCCTGGTAAAGAGACACAGTGTCACAGCAAATGTCCCTGTGTTATCCACGACTGTGTGCAACGGGCAGTTTACTGCGAATCTGACGGTCATGAACACATTATCAAAAACTGAGTGAACCAGCTGATGTTCTTTAGGCTGATACAAAATAGAATAAGTGAGGATATTTTCCAGGCTATCAACTGCACAGTTCAACAAAAGGGTCTGGATAAAAATTGTCATGTTGCATTCAAGAGAAGCTCTGCAGGAATGTGAGAAGCCTGCCCCTCCATGCTAGAGAACCCACATCTTTGTAGTAGTAGTAGTTCATCCTGACCATTCAGAGAGCATCACTGGCTGCCATAGCTTGTCTGTGTAGCCATGTGACCACAGCACCCACCCTTGGCCATCTGCTCACATTCCTTGATGGTTTACATGTCCCCCTCCCTATTGACCTCCCCACATACATAGTTCACTTCCCTCCCTAATGACGCCTTTCCTACCTATTGAGCTGATACCCTAATTATCTACACCGACCCCCCTACCCCTACAATGAGCCTAAATCAAGGATGGTGGCACATGGCTCTGGAGTCCTGCCAGGGTGGAGTTAGGTGTACTGCACACAGGGTGGCAGAGCAAGAGGGGGACAGACAGAGGGTGACAGAATGAGAGGGAAACACACAGAGGGTGACAGAGCGAGAGGGAGACAGACAGAGGGTGACAGAGCAAGAGGGAGACAGACAGTGGGTGACAGAGCGAGAGTGAGACAGACAGAGGGTGACAGAGCGAGAGGGAGACAGACAGAGAGTGACAGAGCGAGAGGGGGACAGACAGAGGGTGACAGAGCGAGAGGGAGACAGACAGAGGGTGACAGAATGAGAGGGAAACACACAGAGGGTGACAGAGCGAGAGGGAGACAGACAGAGGGTGAC
>JAODUD010000039.1:17027154-17049280 GCA_026784285.1 Stomatorhinus walkeri | reverse complement strand
ATGCTAACAGCCTCACTGCTAGCTTCTCATCAAACACCGCTTTAGCATGTACCAATGCTAACAGCCTCACTGCTAGCCTGTACAAATGCTAATCACTTCAATAATAACACATAGTACATCAGCTAGAGAATCAGCATCTTACACTGTCACCACAACCATTCATTTGTTCAGATTTTCCACACAAAGCCTTTTTATCTTGATGGACAAAATGTGTGTCAACACAAAGGCCTCACGATCCAACTCAGGAAGCTGCCTCGTTTCACAATGGGCCAATAAGCATCCAACAATGGCAGTTTTCCAGAATATTTCAGAGCAGGCACTTGCAAACGATGGTGCTGCAGAGCAGTGACGGCCTGTGCAGTGGAGAATCCATTCCATCAGCAAACCGAGCTTAAATGAGTGAGGAAATGAGTGCCTGGTAACCATGGCAACGTGTACCCCTTCCCAACACCGACTGCCAGCCCACCCATCAGCCCCCCATCTAACTATGGCTGACAGATAAATAGGCCAGTAGCCCCAGCACACTACATTCCCAGCCCCAGTGTCTGTGCACACACACTGCATCCGCTCCCCAGTGTCTGTACACACACACACTACATCCCCACCCCCAGTGTCTGTACACACACACATTACATCCCCACCCCCACTGTCTGTGCACACACACTACACCCACTCCCCTAGTGTCTGTACACACACACTACATCTGCTCCTCCAGTGTCTGTACACACACATTACATCCCCACCCCCACTGTCTGTGCACACACACTACATCTGCTCCTCCAGTGTCTGTACACACACACTACATCTGCTCCTCCAGTGTCTGTACACACACATTACATCCTCACCCCCACTGTCTGTGCACACACACTACATCCACTCCCCCACTGTCTGTACACACACACTACATCTGCTCCTCCAGTGTCTGTACACATACACTACATCCTCACCCCCAGTGTCTGTACACACACATTACATTCCCACCCCCAGTGTCTGTGCACACACACATTACATTCCCACCCCCAGTGTCTGTGCACACACATTACATTCCCACCCCCAGTGTCTGTGCACACACACTACATCCTCACCCCCAGTGTCTGTACACACACACTACATCCACTCCTCCAGTGTCTGTACACACACATTACATCCTCACCCCCAGTGTCTGTGCACACACACTACAGCCACTCAGTGAGTTTGCGGTTTCCGTTGTCGCTGTTTCTTGTACATGCTCACCCGTGTCGCCCCAAACTAATGGCAATGTCACACGCGGCTTAAGTTAGCTAGTTATTTATTCGCAGCTTCCGATCCATTTAGCTTCATATGCTCAATGTCTTACTTTGTGACTGCAGTTTTTACATAAGACATTTTGACAATATACTTAATTTATGAATAAAAGGTGTAAGCTGTAGCACGTACATGTATTTCATTTAAGAAGTCTCCCTGTAATGAAAATGGTGGAATTACCCAGGCATAATGTGACTTTTCTTTCGTAACGGTAAACTGGTCACAATCACTTTGAGCAATTTTACATATTGATTTGAATAAGAAGCCACATTTTCAAATATAATGTGGAGGTCTTATTCATCTTGAGTAAGGCAAAAATGAACTGTATAGTACCCAGCAGGCACACCACTCTAAGGACACTGAAATTAGCCTGAACCAGATAGCTAGCTAGCTGGAAACATGACAGTCTGGGCCAGGCTAATTTCAGTGTTTCCTTACAATGGCATACCTGTATGTGTGCCAGAGTTAAAAAAATCTATTCGTGCAACTGCAAAGACTTCCCTATAAGGAAGCTGGGAATAACGTGAAATAAGACGCTACGAACAAGAAGCTGAATGAATCGGAAGCTGCAAATGAGTAGCTAACTTAGGCCATGTGTGACTCTGCCATTAGATCGGGCGACATGGGCGACCGTGCGTAAGGAACACGAGGACAATGGGATCAGGGACCGCACTGAGAAAGCGCAGGGATCCGTCGCTCCGGCCACTGTCCGCTCCAATTAACATACATTTGCATGTTGTCAGCTTTGAAAATGAAAAAGCAAAGTAGGAAATGAAAAGTCAAAAGGGAGAATGAAAAGGAAAAAAGGATTTTTAATTTTTCACATCTTACTCATACATGAGTCATTTTCATTTTGGCATGATTTTTGCACATCGACTTTGAAAACTAAATAGCAATGCGGAGATTGCATTTTCGTTTTATCATTTTCATTTTATCATTTTCATTTTACCTTCTGTAAGAAACCACCTCCCATAAATCATGACCGAAGGCCTGTCACTTCAGTACAGCTCCTCGCAGTTTAGCACGTGACACACAGTAACTACGGCTGCGGTGCCGCTGTGCATGTCAATTTTTATCCACTTTGCTTATCAGTTAATGTGTTAATGCATGATCTGACCACCCAGGCCCTCTGCCTTCACCCCCCCCACATGTCCGGATGGTTCAGTCCCATGGGGGGGAGTGACATCGTGGATGTGACTTACAAACTGTAACATTGTGGGTGCAGCCAGCAATCTGCCATCCTACACAAGCCAGGGTGGGTGACAGACTCACTGATGGACTTTGGCTTTGGCCGTGACCACAGTTTACACCTTGCTTTCAGCAAGCAAGCTCACTCATTCTTTTCCTATAATATTAGCAGTAGACCTTGGACTCCAAGAGATTTTTTTTCTCCCAACTGGGGAGTTTTTAGTTTCTGTATATTTCTGTCTTAATGATGTTGTAATGCAGGGGTGAGCAATCTTATCCAGAAAGGGCCAGTGTGTATGCGGATTTTTGCTGCAGCTCCTTAAATAGATTACTAATTAGAGGATTGATTGGCTGAAGAGTCCTCACACCTGGGTTTGAACAGCTGACCTAAAAGTTATCCCAAACACCTACATACACACCGGCCCTTTGCGGATAAGATTGGCCACTCCTGTTGTAAGGTATCACAACACACCCATGAAAAATGCCTTGGGGTGACTCTGTTGTGGAAGGCGCTATATAAAAGTAAAATGAATTGAACTCAGAAGAGTACCAGCCAGTGGGTAAGATCTTGCCTGTGAAATGATTTTATCTAGCCTGTGGTATGTTTTTAATTTATTATTAGTTATGGTCCACAGATCGATCTTGCGTTTCTTCACAGAGAATAAAAAATACTTTAACGCCACTCCACAACTTAGTGCCATGACATTTCAGCACTGGCCCCCCTCCCAACCCCCCCACCCCCCACGCTAGCATACTATACCACTGGCAAAAGTTAGCCAGTATCAATTATCAGTGACGCTAGAAAAAAAATATATATCAGTTACTGCTGTGATCGACTCCCGTACTGGGTTGCTCCCTGCCTTGTACCCGTAGCTTCTGGGATAGTCTCCGGGACCCCCGTGACCCTGCGTAGCAGAAGCGGGAAAATGGATAGATGGATAGATGGATTGAAATTTCCACATCAGTGCATCCAATTTTTCAGGGAGGCTGCAATATTGGGTAGTGAACACAATCAGCCCAAGCGCTGGCATCTTGGATGACGGACCACTGGTCATGACACACAACCACCGTCGACCCAGACGTATCCAGGCTCCAACCACAGGTCTGGATTTAAAACCCATCCCAAGTGCCTGAGACACAGCTGACAGGAAAGGCGTGTATGCTGCTCCCTGTTTGTTTGCTACCTCTGTAACAGAGAATGACAGAAAGACAGCGAGCCGTGTAAAAATCGATCGATCCATTATGCGTGTGCATGATCGATGCGGTCTGCTCCCCGTTTGCGTGTCGGATCAGTGACATCACAGACGCGCCTCTCCGAGTGTGTCAGCCCCGGAAGGCAAACTGGAGAGTCCAGCATTACTCAGGAAAGCCCTTTTTAACGGGACAAAGATGCCCACTTAGCTATATTTTCTCCAGGGGGATCTGTCTTAGTTCCAAAGTACTATCTACACCTCCCCCCCATCAGCAATTATAGAATTAATATTCTTAAACTGTGAAAACAAAAAAAACAGGAGTCACCGGCAGCAGAGGCGCCCCAGCTGAGCACCAACAGAGGGCTCCAGAGGACTTTTAAAACCATTAATCTTTCAGCAACCAACACATGAGCTGGCAAAACAACCAATTAATCTGCGTGACTTATTACTGGGGCAGTGTGGAGCAGCTGACACTGATGTCAAATAGAGGATTTAGTGGCAGTAAATAAGCTGTCCATATCTCCCATAACCCTTTGAATGGAGACAGCCAGAGGGTGTGGTCAAAGCCCCCAAGAGGATTATGGGAAAAATTATGGAAGTAGCTTAAACTAGCAGCCGGAGGCCCCCCATCATAGCAGGAAGGAGTCTTCATTTAGAGGAATGCTCTCTGAGGAGGTGGAGATGATGAACTCTGGCTGGCTATTGCTCGAGGTCACTGGAGGCACTAATGAATAAACCAGAGAAGTCTTCAGAGAAATGCTAACAACACCACAAGCAATGTGTGTGTCTGGGCCAATGTCATCCTTAAAATGAACTTTTACCTGCTCTGACTGGGGGTGCAGGGGATTATGGGTATGTTCACTTGGATCATACACAGAAAATAATCCCCATTCTTGCAAAGCTCATTATTGGAAATTGACCCCAAGCCACTTTGGTTGGATGGACAGAAATGATAGCTGCAGCTTTATGAAGGTCTCTGCCTGCATGTTTTACACACACGCACAGGACAAGGGTGACAGCCTCCCCTAAATGCAGCACACACCCATCCACTGCTCTCATCCAGTAAGGCTCTGTGACCTCTGTCCTTATGCCACAGCTTCTAGCTGACTGGATTGAACTGAGGTGCTTCCAGTCACATCTGGGGGTGGTGTCTGGTTTCTCTGCCCCGCCTTTTGTGCACCATCTGTCCTGTAACAGGAAAGCTCCCCCCACCCACCCCCTTCCCATTCTGCTCACCGCGTCCGGAGACACGCCGTCACACCCTAGCGCACTGTTTCCCAAGCCGGTCCTCGGGGACCCCCAGACCATCCATGTTCTTGCTCCCTCCCAGCTCCCCGGCAGACCATTCACATTTGTGCAAAAATGTAGACTCTCTGGGGGGCCTTGAGGACCAGGTACCGCCCTAGCGACCCTCTGCTCACGTTTCCTCTCACGGCACGCCCCTTCCTTGTCGCCCTCATCCCACCTGCGTGTCCCTCTGGAATGCCGTCACCAGACGTGACTTGCCGAGAGACGAGCGGCGGGGAATTTCCATGTGACTGCTGCTTACGGACATGCATGTCAAAGCCCGAGTCTTCAGCATTATTTCACGGTCCAGTGGAGGTCTGCGGGGGTGCCTCTCCCCCTCCCGGCTAATTAAATCCCGGTCAGCCGTGCATTGGGAGGACTGGGACAACTAGGGGGGCGGGATTGCGGCAGGAGAATGTTGGACCACAGAGTTTTACTTTTTATTACAGCTACTTAAACCACGACTTCCTGGCTGTTAAGTAATCACTGCGCTGGTCTGGCTCACAGTTTTAACGGGAGATTAGCAGGATGCATTTTTATGGCTGCAGCTTTTAGCGGAATGAACGCTATGCAGAAAGACGCGGTGGTTGCAGCCGTTCACACCGGGGGCTTAGTGCCTCCCCCGTCTCCGAGCAGCTTCATGTGACACTCTACCCTGGCCGACATATTTAATATTTTAACAGTGTCTGCACCTTGTCTATGTAAATTCACCCTATTTATTATTATGATTAATGTTTGAAAATCCATCTTATGCGTGCGAAAGACTATGCTAGTAAATAGTTTTCAGTCAATAAACATGAAGGATATTGAAGAGATGTTCAGATAATCAGGCTTGTGGGTATCTTTGATGGACAGTGATGCATCTGGCACTCCCTCTGATCGTCTCTGATGACGTCGCTTGGCCCTTGAGCAAGACCCTTAACCCCCCCCCAAATGCTCCCTGCTTTCTCAAAAATGTGTGTATCTGATAAATAAATAGATTTAAATCAGGACGTCAGCTAGAACTGGACATATGCCCCCGTACACAGGCAGAGAGAGAGAGGCCTAAATTACAGTCCATCAGCCGTCTCTCATGCTCCTCAGCTGTTCTGCAGGGAAGAATTTAACTGATGGGGTGGGCACAGCTGGCGGGTAATCGGGGACCTGGAGGTGCGGCCTGAGCTTCAACTCACACCGGTTTCTGTGAGATCAACATGGACACGATCTTCCGCCTCCTCTTTGTATGTAACACAACTAAAGACCTGTGTGCATGTTAAATATTATGGGACATCCACAGCACGCTTTGCATGAACACCTCTCTCTCCCGGACTTAAAATCTGTTTCGGATTCTGAATGAAATCCAAGAGGCCGCTACCCTAAAACTGGCCAAGCTGGTCTTTAACCCTAAGCCTACCAGCTGGCCTTGCCTATGTTTAATGACACAGTCTAAATAAAAGAGATCATTGTGATAAGATACCATCTTATCTCAAACCAAAGGAAATGCCGCGGTGCCTTGGCCGATAAACCCATACGCTTCATACTTTCTCAGCCAGAGGCTGCGGAGGACAGTGAAAACCCCTAGGAGATGCTTGCTGAAGCAGGAGAGACGGAAAGGTCTGCGGTGACAGCCCGCTCCTGACAGGGCTGCAAGGCATATCCCACGTGACACATGTCTGTGCTGAGATCACGTCTGCGCAGCCTGCGGGCTGCGTCCGCAATGACACAGTACCGTGGCGGGACAGGTGCAGGATCGGGAAATAAAACGCAACAAAGACATGACGCAAAAGAGACACGCAGTCACCCAGGGAAGCAGACAATGCAAGCGTTGCGGAGACACGAACCATGGTAACATCATCGCCATGGTAACGTCACGGTGCTGCTGGTCACCGTGTGGAGGGATGCAGCAAACACGGCTGTGTGGGAGGCCTGCCCAGATGCCCACTCCCATCCTCGTGGCTGGCGGGCAGCCGTGGCCAGGCGGTGTGATGCGGTGTCACCCTCTGCCCCACGTTTAAGCATCTTTGTTCTATGACACAATGGCACGAGGCACAAACAGGACACGTCTCTGGCACTGCGGTCGCTATGGAAACAGACAGTAATCTGCCCGAGCGTGGAGAGAGGGGAGCGAAGACAATGTGGCTTTAGAATCCAAGCTTGGCCGCCGTCCGGGCTGAACCGCGGTCCTCGGGACTGAAAGCCGGCCCTCATGCTGGCACGGTCACACGGCCCCGGCCCCGGCCCCGGCCCCGCCCCTCGCCGAGCGGCACAGGGCCGACGCACACCAGGTGTGACACTTCACAATTCACACAGCCGGGAGATCGATAAAACCCCAAAGGATATCGGCACTCGGGCAGCTCTGGTGAGACGAGAAAGGCCGAACGCCGGCCCGGCACTGTGGCGGCACAACCACACTGCTGCCTGTCCCCTTCCATATTGTATTCCGACACCAGCGCCACGGAAAAGCTCCAAACCCATTTAGACCTCAGAGAGGATGATGTCATCAGCCCCACGATTCGGTGAAACACAGCCGCATTTAGAACAGGCAGAATCAATACTAAATGAATGATACCCAGAGCACTAATGCACCGGTGAGTCCCACGGTGGGTGGGGTGCCGTGGGCCGTCAGTCCAGGATCGCTTTAATCCACTTCCATCTGGTTACTTTATTGCTTTGCAACGGGTGATTGGTCAAGCAGGATTATCCCGCCCATGTTGGGAAAGCTGTCGCCCCAAATCTCCCATTGCTGTGAATCACTCATTAAAGGAGTTAACATTAAGCCATTCATCGTGGAGTGCATTCGGAGGTCAGAGGTCAGCAGACCATGTTTCTAGGGGAAGTCCTGTGCAGCCGGAATGGGCTCATGTCCAGGTCTCATAAGGGCTGCAAGGACACCACACCGTGATCACCTTCACATAGGCTCCGTGGGCAAGAGTTATGGAAACACCATCATGAAGCAGATCTCAGATCGGCCTGGTCCAAGAAAGCCGGCTGGGAAATCTCCATTCAGTAGGCTTAGGTAGCTAGGCTAATGGCCAGCCCCCATTCGCACCTAGTGCACCCAGTTCCTGAAGTCCTCGGGAGAGGGGTGCGGCCCGCCGTGGTCACATGACAGCCTGCAGCAGATGGCCGGCCCCCTCAGTGCGCCATCGGAAGCGGGAAGTGGAGTTCACAGGGGATCGGATTTCTTTTGTGTTGCCCCCCCCCCCTCCCCACCCCTGAATCCAAGGGACCATCATGTGACTCTATTGTTTATGCACCCAATACACACTGGGGTGAGGGGGGGGGGGGCATTTCTCAATCTGCCGGCTGCTAAAATTCCCAAAACCAGCCCCCTTAAGGTGTCGGGCCATCGGCGAGAGCCTGCAGACGAGGAGAGGCATGACAGAGTCTCTTAAGAGGTCTGAGTCTGTGTCCACCTTCTCAGGAGACTTCAAAAGCCCAACATGTTCACCTTATCAGCAGCTCCTGCTCCCAACATCCTGCTCCTTTACCGCTCAGCCAAGCGTCAGAGCTCAAACAGCAAAGCGGGGGTCTACCCTTCAAATCCAGCCCCCTTTCCCACCTCAAAGACAACCAGAAAAGATTTACTACGCAATATCTTCCAGACCATACTCCAATGTAGCCTGGCAGAAGACCTATTTCAGATGGATATTTAACCTTGAAGATGTTCTGCTAAAGATCAGCTTTCTGTGTGTAAAAAAATGTACATATTGCATCACAGGGGTCAAATCCACCTGAAGGAGTCTCTGAACAAGTATAGATGAGAAGCCAGTGCTATTTTAGGAACTTATCTAAGCTCACTTTAAAAATGGACCACAGAGCTAAAGAGAAAATCCTGGCTAACTGAACACAGAACATCACTTGGAGGTCCCAGCCCAGATCAATGAGCTCCCCATTCCTCAGTAGCCTGGAGACTCGAGGTAGAGACTAGGCCATCCGGGAAAGGAACCTCGAATTCAGCAAGACACTACGGCGGGCGCCCCATTCCCACATTCCTGCAGGCACGCCCATGAGAAAGCCCTTTGACAGCTGTAGGCGGATTCCTGACACACATCTTTTAATGCACCATGGAAACGCATGCGGCCGGCCATTCCGCTGCACCAACTGCAAGCCTAACATCATCAACGGTGCTAGGGATTGGCACAGCTCAACCAGGTCCGGGAGCACACCATCTGTGATCGATATCCATATTTTTCATATCTGGTGGAGAATTGGAAGGCAGCTAAAGGCTGATGTTGTCTTTTCAAGGCAGATTGCCCCAAACCTGGCATTTCATGCTTACTGGGGCACATGCTTGACTCTGGAAGTATCCAGTTCCTGGTAAAAGGACTGATTTGTATGCAAAGACCATAAAGCAGAAGCTCTTTTTATAGACAATGACAGAGTCAACCAGGAAACTTGTAATGGCCGGACCTCTTCCAGCAGGGGATGCTCACCTTGGTGCCACTGTAGAAGTCGTCCACAGAGGTGGCATTCATGAAGGTCTGCTGTAGGTGTGCGCTGGTGTCGATGCCGCCCGGGATCACCAGCTTGCCTGTGGCATCTATGACCTTTGCCCCGCCAGGAATCATCAGCTCCCGGCCCACCTGCTGGATGATGCCGTTTTCGATGTAGACGTCCGCCTCCTGGGTGAAGTCATCATTGACCACCTTCCCGCCTTTGATCAGGATCCGCACTGTTGCCGAATTAGCAGCCATTGTCCTGTGGGGACATATTACAAAGACGCTGGTTCGCTAGGCGACGGGACAAAGTTTATGGGTAGTTCTGCACTACGATGGGAGTCCCTGCCAGGTGCCGATGTAGTACTGAATGCGACCACCTTCCAATGATGCCTCCTTAACCGCTACTGATCGGCTCTTGGCCATTCGGGAGTTTAAGTTGTACAAATGCGTCTATATATAGTAAGTCGCACACACGCAAGCATCAGATGGCACTGTAGAAATGAAATCAGACAGCTTTTAGGCCCTATAACCCTTCAGACATTTTTGACAGTGTGTGTTAAATAATTTACAAGGGCATAAAAGACATGAATTATTAAGCAACTTCTAAAAGTCCTAGGATGTGTTGTTCATGGTTACCAAAGACAACAATAAAAACATGTGATGTTAAGGGATGATTTAATGCAGTCAATACAAGACAAAAGTGTTTATAAGTAGATTTTATGTAAGGAATAAAGATGATAATTGCATCAGCAATAACAGTAATTGCAGGGAAACGTATAGAACAGTAATAAGTGTCTGTGCAAAACCACAAGACCCACTACTGGTCATTCCAATGATAACAGATTATTTTCAGAAACATGCTCCTGATCTTACCAATCAGAAAAGGTTTCACTGAAGAAGCTCTAGATTATCATCCTAATGACAAGAGTTCATGACAAACACCAAGTACTCACATTAGGGATGCATCAATACCATTCTTTTTAAGACAGAGTATGAGTACCGATCTTCGCTGTCTGGTACTCACCAATACCATTACCAATTAAGAAAGCGGGCTGTCTTAAAAAATAATATAGAAATCTCCGCTATCACACTACACACACAAGTATACAAACACGCAGGGGGCACTGATTAGCGGTGCTCATGGAAAATGATACATAGGCAGGACGGATTTAATTATGACTTAAAAGCATGTCACAGGCCGTCTAAAACAATGGTTCACAAACATTTTGCACCACATACCACCTCAGAAAGTACTGCACTCTCTGTCACTACAGTACGTTTGTTCCTCAAGAACTTGTTTTGCTTGTTAACAACATCACTGATGCATCACTACATGGTATTGGTAAGGTATTGGTTATAGGTATCAGCACATTTTCACAAGGATGAGTATGAGTATAGGAGTGCTATATCAGACCTGATACCAATATGAGTATTGATGTACCTCTAATCCAGACCGATAGCAAGAGACTTTATTGAAAGCCATGGTCTCCACCCAAAAATTAAAAAATGAGTGCTGCTTCCACAAATTCCACCACTTAGCTGTAAAAACATAAGACTGGTAGTATCTGAGTGGTTCGCGACGTTGTACGGTACCTCTGTTGCTGCCCGAAACAGTCAAGGGGTATGAAGATCTGCTGAGGTTGAGAAACACTGATGTACCAGTGGGCATCTACACGGGCACCATTCTGGAGTAATGTAGTGAGGCTGAGGTGTGTTCTTCTCACCAGAGACGTGTGTTCCCAGAAGACGCCCACCCCAACGGTACGACCCTGCTCAGCACAGCCGTCTTCGCTCTTACTGTCCTTATGACGCCAAGGAAACAACACATTTGTAATTTCTATATGACGACGGGATAGCTTTTTCCATAAAACATAGCTTGTGTCTTTTATCAGTACTGATCATATATCAACTGCTATTAATATATTAATTAATACACCTTATAATGCCAAGTTGGAAAAGACAAAGCAACCCATAATCAAACAGGGTATGTACATGCAGTGCCGAGCAAAATCTTAGGCACCCAAAGAAAATAACTGACGATATTCACGTTGGTGTGAAACTATGATATTACGTCTGTCAAAATGAGTCAACTATGCTAACAGTACAGTAGAAGACTTTGAGAAGAATTTCATGACTAAAGTCTGACACTCTCACATCTAGATAATGTGTCATTAGACACAGAGTTTTTTTGTCACAAAGTATGATTCTGCAAGGACTGGGCATATTGTAGGGTCGCTATTTGGTACTGCAGAGAGCGTACCTATTGGTTGTTGACAATGTCCATGTCATTATTTGCATGAGCCAAGACTAAGACCTATGATAATACTAAACATGGCTGATTTTATTGGAACATCAAGACAATAAAATTCTAGCGAAATTCTCATAATTTTACTCCAAAACCGCGATAGTAAAATTGCTTGTAAAGTGGTTTGGTATAAGGCCAGCATTAGCCATTTCAAAATCTCTCATGAAGTCAGTAAAGGCAGTACACGTCCAATATACCCATGGATTTGTTGACTTGACCAGTAGTATACCATTTTGGGATAATAAATACCTCATTGAGCTATTTAACTAATTAAGCTAATTAGTTAATTGAGCTAGAGGTGAAATTTAATGAACGAGATGCCCCTGAGGAGAGATTCGGGAACCGAAGTGTGGTTCTTCTGGCCAAGCAACATCGAATCGAAGAAATAGGGTTATTGCTCATTTGTATATAACCTAATGTTAAGTTGTGTCTTTTTCTGAGCTAATATACACTGACTACACAGAAAAATAGCTTTAAACATTTTCTTTGACTGCCTAAGACTTTTGCACAGAACTATATGCATCGTACTTGAATGTATGTATGGATTTGTTTGCCTTTGAAATTAATCACTACAAAAATACAGCCTAAAATTATATATCATAGTATAGAATAGAACAGAACATTGCATTGCATATCATAGCATATATTACAGTATAGTAAGGCTGGGAATAATAGAGTATATTCTAAGTTCACTATCGATACCCTTCTTGTTTAGAGTATTTTATATGATGCGTCACAGTGGGAAATGTGTAAAACTGCTTGATTCTAACAGCGATCCAGGTTCAATTAAACATTCAAATGTGTTCGTTTTATTAATTACAAAAATGAAATAACTGCTCTAGGGCATTGATTCATACAATGTCAAACACGTTAAAGAGTGAGAAGAAAATTCTCCTTCAAAGTAAAGACTTCATAATTAAAGACAAACCTGCCGAATGCATGTACTAATAAAATACATTCTTCTCAGGCTGGACTGCGTGTAGCATCAGGTTACTGGGTAATTACCAATATTCAACAAATGTGTATTCTATGCTAGACACATAATATCCAGAGCAAATGGTCAGGAAGCAGAAATATAAAATGCTGGGCAATCAGGAAGCTGACAGATATCACAGCCTGTAAGGGTATCAAGCGATACATAAAGAAAAACATGAAAGGCACCTGACTGAAGATCTGGCTCAGACCTGAGCAACGAGGACAGCAGTCAGCAGCAGATCACAGTGTCTTTGCCCTCCTGCTACAGCAGAGCTTAAACCGGAGCTTGACCAAGAGCTGAAGGCACTCCTGACCCTCTCACCAACCTTCCTGTCCTCTTCTCCGCTACACCACGCGTCTCGTAAATCTCATGGATATGAACAGATTTGTTTGGTCATCCACAGCAGTGGTTCCCAACCCAGTCCTCACAAACCACCAGACAGTCCATATTTTTCCTCCCTCCCAGCTCCCTACACGCCTGTACCATATATTCTGTGTGGGGTGGAAGCTGGAAGGGAACAAAAATGTGGACTGTCAGGGGTCCGTGAGGAATGGGTAGGGAAACACTCATTTATAGGGCTTCAGTTGGCTGTAACTCAGTACCAGCTATTTTACCAGATAAAGACTGTAATCAGGAAGATGATAATCTGGGTTATGCTTAACACACAGGTACACACATTCATGTAAAAGGCATGTTGGTGTGATAAGGCCGTCATGGGCTCTGCAACGGCAATAATGGCCAAGAAAATGTCACTCCTTGGTCCACAGCCTGGCACATTCAGGCAGGAGAGCCGGGACCCTTCATGACATGAAGTCACCGGCACGCTGGGGCCGGTCTGCGGGAAATATGGCTCAGTTCTTCCACATGAACTTCCTTCAGTTTCTGCTGGATGGATGCAGGCTGACAGTGGCCACTAAAAGCACGCTGTCCAGCTGTAGGAAGCACGGCATTATGGGACGGCAAATGACGGGCTGGCCTGGCAGGGTGTGGAGTGCAAGCCTTCTTTGGGACTGAGTGAGGAAAGCATAGTGTGGTCACCTCAAGCCGGTCTTTGGGCCATCATCACGAACATGGCAATGAGCACATGCTATCTAGAATGGCTAGAGGTCATTAACTAGCTTTACAGAATCTCCCCCTCAGCCATTTGGTTGAAATGACTGCGTTACACCCCTGCCGGATTAAACGGGGTGTCATTGCTTTCCTCTGTTACCTAGCACATGCGCTAGTAGCCATGAAGCTTGTGCTTCTGGAGTATCTGCTACCACCAAAACCCTCTCGTTCACGATGACATCTTTGCAAGCTTTATTTTTCGTTAGGCTTGCATCATTTTCGAAGCAGAAACGTCTGCAGATTTTGCAGTGTTTGTCGGGCCAGAATCACCACTAATTATACCCCATTTCACTGTGACTCTTTACTGGCTGCTCGTCTATTACTGAGAGACGTTCACGGTCGACCACACTTCCTGCAGCCTACAGTGACAGGGTAACCAGTGCAAACAGATGAGTAATCCTAACCCTTGCCATACGCCGAGCACGGGAATGTTTACTCGTGCGATTCACCATGATCAATGGCCACTCCGGCAACAGAGCCCCATCTCTGGCCTCTATGCAGGATCACACTCACATGGATCGACGTGGACGGTGACCTGCTGCAGCCCAACCCAGAGAAAGCCTCACGTCACTGCTTTGTATGCCTAGATGCTCGACAGTAAAAGGGCTCTTCCCTATCGGCCTGATCCAAAGCCCTGAGTCACCGCTGTAGCCTTTGGAGAAGAATAATTCAGAATGATCCTAAATGCACACCAATGGCCACGGCCCTGAAATGATAAAGATGTCGATGATGTATAAAACATGACCCAGAACATCCCAACAACATGGCAGACTGTGGAAAAAAAACTGATCTGATATATGAATTCTTCTTAATGTGGCTCTGTAAGCAAATTAACCCAAATATCCAAGCACACGACAGATAGGAATTTAACAGGGAAACAGTGGAGCATCTGCCAAGATAAGGTGGGAGTGCATTTAACATGGAGATTTCCATATGTGTTTATGGCAAAAACACAATGCTGGTATTGCTGCTAAAGCAGCCCTTTTTTGGGCAGATCTCCCAGCCACTAAAGCCCCTCCCTCCACTCACGCATACACATTGCCTTTGGGGTCCTGGCCCTCTTGCCCTCCTGCCCCAGCATCAGCTTCCACATGATGCCCCCAGACCGCAGGAGAGAGCGGGACAGTCATTGGCACTGATAAAATGCGGTGCAGCTGTTTGCGCTGGACCCGGGTGACGTCATCTATGTGGCCCGTCAGTGATTCTGGGCATTAATATTCGCTTCCTACCAGTCAGACACCATTGACAACCACAGACAATTACTGCTGTATAAGCAAAACAACGATTGCATTACAAAAGAAGCACAGCATACGGAAAACAGAGGGAAATAACACACGGAAACGGTTCGAAAATAAAATCAAGCCAGGGCAGCTTAGCACAACGACCTTCCAGCTACACCCATTAGCGCAGCGGGCGGCTTCAGGCCCAGACACCCGGCCCAGCTTCTCGGAATGGGTACACGTTAATGGAGCAGGGTGGGGCACATTTACTGACATTAAGGAAAGCCACTTCTTTGGCCCCACCGCCTGTTTGGGATGCACCATCACACCCCCGTGAGTCTGGCACAGTCCCTCGTCTGCTTTGGTACCCGTGCGATCCAGATATAGAGCAGGAAACGGCAGCAAACAGTGGGCCGGCACCGCAAATTCTGAACACGGGCGACAACCCAAGTATGTCTTCAAATAAGCGGTGATGAGAGCGGACAGCTGCCCGCAGACATTTCACCGAATTACAGCTTTTGGGGGGCGGGGGGTGTCAGTCAGAGTGCCAAAGGAACGCGCCTCATCCCTTCCTCCCCATAGTGTGCCCATCATTGGATAAATAAAAATGCATATTTACTCCACATCTAGAGATTTTTGCCCACAAAAGCCGAATGATTCAGTGAAAAATGTGCCCTCTTTGTGCGTTATGGAGCGCCTGCCCCAGCGCATCCGATCATGAATAAATCATTAGGGAAATTGGGGCGAATTCATGTGGCTCTAACAAACCAGACCTAGCTTTATGGGGGAGTCCGCAAAACACGAATCCGTCATATCGAAATTGTTTTTTACCAAGTACGATGCTCATTTCGCTAACAGACGCTCGTAGCCCATTACACCGCGTTTCACATCCATGTACCTTTATGTAATCGAAGCACAGAAACATGCGGATCTTCAGCCCGGATCTTTGTTATCCGAGCAATGGGTGTGACAGTTTTACAGCTACACGCAAATTCGAATTTCGGCCGCAAATGCGCTAGAAAATAGCGTCTCCCTGGCTCGCTGGGTCAGCTGGAGAATGGAAGATTAAATGCAGACGTTTAGCGACTTCATCGCTGCCGTGCGTCTCCGGAAAGGCGTTTAAGATGCGGCTGGACAGCATCACGCCTGTGCTCATCCCAGCTCGCGACAAAGGGGCCCGGTGGCATGCGCTCACCGTGGGGAATGGGCATACGGGCATCCCCCGATGAGACATCGACACTAGCTGGGCTTTCCACGGCAGCCCTTTAATCCGATGAGACAAAACGCGCAAAACGAAGCTTTCCCCTACAGATCCGCTGAATGGATAAATAACCGGTACTGCCGCCGCGCCGCAGTCACAGGGCAGACTGAAGATGCCTAGTCGAGCTGCCCCGATCAACGGCGGACACTTACCTTAATCCGCTCCGAAATGCTGTTCTCCGCCACGTTTAAGCGCAGCCCGTAAACCAACGACAGCCGGAGCTCCTATGTAGATGTAGAGCACGGATGCCGAGGCAGCAGCATCCAGCGCAGGCGGCGGCCGGATGCACCAATAACGGGGAGACGACGGCGAGGCAGCCGAGCCGGGACCAATGCACGGGCAGCTGGGGCGGTGCCGCCGCCGCCCTGAGCCACTCTAACTGGAGGGTGGAGAACTTCAGCTGAAGGAGACAGGGTCCTAAACTCGTGCTGGGGGATGAAGAAGACCTCGGTATTCGGAATGTAGGGGGGGATGAGGAAAAGGTCCCAGTGTCATATAGGGAGACGGCATCCGCCCGGTACAGCAGGACTGGCTGGAGCGCGGACCCACGTCCCTGCCCGTCTGTCCATCAAGAAGCTCAATTCTGAAGGAGGACACATCTGATCCTTCATCTTAATATAGATGGTGTCCAGCTTTTAGGTAAAAGCAGATGTGATTTTAGGGTAAAAGCAAATGTGTTTCTATGCTGCTTTTTAATTATGGGTACTGGAAGGATGAAAACACGCATTCGTTTAATGTACCGGTAAAAATACCATAGGCCTATCTATTGTATACACAGCATGTAATAAATGTACATGAAATGGAAAAGTAAAGACGCAGGCGATTTTTTTGCACAAAAACAGTACATTTATTCAAGTGTTCTCCAGCACAAGTACATAAGAAAGGGTTTTTTCTTCTTTCTGGGCACTGAAAAAACGGGACGAAGGTGGAGCGAGTGTGACCGCTACAAGGAGGCACGCACTGACCTTTATAATATAATCCATCAACAGCTATGTCACAAAGAATAGTTACACAGGAGTACAATAGTATCACTGAGAGATATACAGAGAGTTGACCTGTAAGTCTGTGAAATGTACATTATTGTTGTCAATAAATATCAAAGCGACAGTAGAAATTTCAGTCCGATGAAAGTAAAACATTGTAAAGTATGGAGGGTCTGGCTGTATGGAATGGAGAGCACAGGAGTGTCGCCGCCAGGCAATGAGCAAATACAATATGTAACAGTAAAAGTTATTACCAAAGGTCTCTCTAATCTCCAATATGAATACATGATTTCCCACAGATAAGCACCAACTACAGCAATGTCTAGGCTAAACACATGAATCTGTCCATTTTCATTTTTTTATTTTATTTTTTCAAGTACAAAGTTAAAATGCCTTTGTTAATATATTTGTACAAGAGTAAAATAATGCTTTTTCATACAACAAGAACTTAAAAACAGTCATTGTCAAGACAAGTTGATTTTTTTCCTAACAATATATTTTTCTTTTATTAGATAAAATTGTGTAGCACCTTATGAAACACCGACAGTCCCTCTTTTTATGTTTTGTTTTTTATAAAAGAAAATGCAAAAACAAAAAAAAAAAAACAAAAAACGAATAACTGAATAGCGCATGTAGGGCTGTGTGTCAGAGCTGAGCCTTTTCCTTCTTAAAGCTGTGGAGATGCTAATAGGCGCATCGTCGGGTCTGCACTGGCCGCTTACGTAACACACAGGCAAATGGTTCATAAATACACGCGGTAGTCGCGCTTGGAGACCCTCAGAAGCCAGCTGCCTTATAGCTTATTTTCGCACAGATTCACCAGCTCTCTTGCATCCCTCTGATCGGAGCTTTACTACTTTCATGATATATATTAGCAAAGAATCATATTTGTACATCCCATAGGCAATTCAAAAAGACATGACCAAAAAAAATAAGCACCAGGCTAAGTATGTACAGTAAAATGCAGGCATTGTAATTACCTATTTCAGTTGAACTGAAGGAGAGGAGATCGTCTAGGTGTTATCAAAAACTGTAAGGAGTGACATATATCCAGTGCAATGGCGGCTATTACAGTGTCATCCATTGACGTGTTGCTGGGATTATCACATTTGCTTGGTAAAATATAAGTAGTTTCCCGTTAAGTTAGACTCAAAGGAAAATGTGACTAAAGTTAATGCACCTTTTCCCCTTTTCTTTGCTGAAGTCAGCGAAGCACCTTAGCTAACCGCCCTGGGAGCAGGGATCGGCCAGTGAACAGTGAACCAACTCGACGGTATGCAAGAGGCGCGGAGTCAGGGGGGGAGCACAATCCCACCTGATTTCACAGAGGTGTGCAGTTCACATATTAAATTGTAGGCCGCGCCCCACGAAAGCAAAACATGGTGACATTCTTACCCCACTTCCCATAGTAAAACGGAGGGAAAAACCGAGGCGGGAGCTCACGCGTATCGTTCCTTTCAGGCAGATGGATGAATTGAAAAACGTTCAGAATACACCCCCCCCCCGGTCTTTCAGACCTGTTGGCACTGCCCTAGAATGATCAAGTACTGCGATTTGTACGGTTCACATCATAAAGTGAAAACGGGATATGAGCACACATTTAAAAAGAAAGGGAGGACGATAATATGATAACGGATAACGAAGGGAAAAACGAAAGCGCAGACGTCGGAGAATGAATTATAAGGGGTATAAAAAGGCAGAAGGGCAATGTGGAGGGAGCTGCACCATAACGTTACAGATTTGCACCTGACTGAATAGATTGTGTGGGCATGGGGCCACAAGGGCTTCTGGGGAGCCAGCTGTAACGCGCCCGCCTGTGGCCCCTGGCCCCCACACAGTTGTACAGTAAAATGACAATGTCCTGGTTGTAGCTAGAAAAGTAGTTTACCACAGTCTGTGATTTCAAACGTTTTGGATGACAAAAAACATCACGGCTCACTCGGCTGGCTTTGATTTATTGTCTTTTTTTTCCCGGTTTTGTGCTGCCACAGGCAATGGGGCCTGAGAAGAACAAGGCCAAAGGCTTTGGAGAGAGCACCAGTAAGTTTGTGTACAAAAGCTGTGATAGATTAAAAAACACGGCCGCGTCAGCGCCCTGTCGGCCGCCGCGCGGCCTTCCGTCCCCCTCCCCCCCCCCCTCCGCCGCGACGGAGACCGGGGACCTCTCTCAGCCACCGTAAGTATTGCATTGCCTTTTTTTTTATTTGTGGAAGTCACGCCGTAAAAATAAAAACGACAAAAAGAAATACAAAAGACCAAGAAAGCCAAAAGATCCCTGGCTACTTAATACCTGTATCCCTGTCTGTCTGAATCGTAAGGCCACATGAGAGAGATGTTTTTCATCACCTGAAGCACCATAACGCAGTGACCGCTGTGCAGTAGTACCTTGTTTCTGTTGATGAGCTGTAAACAAGCACTAAGTGGGCCGGGCTGCTCGCGTCTCAGTCCGAGGGTCCCCTACAGATGGAGAGGAGACCACGCCCCCACTGTAGGCTTGTAATTCTCTCAGTGACGGCTCAGTAGCTGAAGTGTGAGTGCTGCCGAAGGGACCACCCCCCCCCCCCCCTTCATGCCGGGCCCTGATCTGATCCGCCACCACCATGCTGTAATGACTGCCCAGTTAACACACACATATATATACTCAATATACCATGCAGTATATATACGCATCTTAAGAAAGATCGTTAATTTTCCGTTGTTCCAAATGTACCATTTCCCAGTGCTGTTAAAGGAAAGCCTCCTCGTACAGGCTGCTCACAGAGATCAATATAAAAAAATTACTAGATAACATTGCTAAAATTTAAAATGACATAAAAAAATTAAATAGAATAAAAGAATGGCATTGTAATTTCAAGAAATAACGTAAAACATCTAACTTTAAAAGCATTTCAATAATCGTTTATGAATCCGAGATTGAGAAATTTGCTTATCCGGTTTGTTAACCGGTTTGTTTGTTAAATATCAGTTCTTGTGTATATCGTTTTGTTGCTGGGTGGGGTGTTGCGGCTCGGTCTACTCGCAGGCAAAGTACTCTTTGAGCGGTGCAAACAGGTGGCGGATGACGGGCACGCTCCAGGACCGTCCCAGGAGTCGCTGCCGGGCCAGTCGGCTCATGTTGGACACGTCTGTGTAGTGGACAGGGAAGCCGAACACCCTGGAGCAGACGCAGAGGAAAGAGGCTTGGAGTACTCACACAGGATGCAGTAATCAGAGTACTCACATGAGATGCAGTACTTTCACCCAATAGTGTATTCACACAAGTTCAGGCTAGTGACTAATTACTACCTACTACCACTACCTTCATGTTTTGTCATGTGTATAAGAATCTGTTGAATTTGGTAGTTTCAGGCACTAGTAACCCCAACATGCACAGACTATAGTAGTAGTAATAATAATAATAACAATAATAATAATGATAATAATAATAATTAAGGGTATTGAAAATGGGTGGGGGGGTGATGATGAGGGTGGTGTTTGTGTCCCGAATGGGGGTCCTACCTCTCCATCTCAGAGCACCACAGAATGTCCTCCTTTTCGTTCATGTACACAGGGTAATGCTGGTCTTTGCCCTGCTTGACAGAATTAGACCGAGTGGTGATGGTTCTCACTTTGCCGAACTGCAAAGACAAAGCAGTGCTTCCAGATGAACACGCTTCCTCACTCTGCCACTGCACAGACCAAGACTCCTCGAGGGTTTCCAGCCTTCGCTGTGCAGCCTGGGACTCCCCTGGCCAGCCAGTTAGCCGACTGTTCAGACAAGGCCTCGCATGGTCTCTTTTCGCTGGTGAAAATGCCCGATGCCGGAGCTGTGCACTGCACTGTAGATAACAAACCTAAATGGAAGCTAAATGCTGCTACTGAGCTACTCTGCAGTGAGCTGCTGTTGTCTGGCACCTTCCAGTCCAAACGGCTTCATAAAAGCAATAAAAGCCAAACTGAACGCAAAGGTGCCTTATCTATCGTATCCCAGGGCTTCAGACAGCATACACATATACAACAGACACGTGAAAGCAGTGTTCAGTAGATATGACATAAATGAAGAAAACCCTTCATACATCGAACGCAGCACAGCCCCTGGACACTGACCTCAATCTGCCCAAAGCGGTAGGGGGTAGATTTATTTTAATTTAGGTGGCTGTACACCCCCCACAGAAAACCTCAAAATGGGAACAATCATCTGAGGAATTGAGGCAAAGCCTTGGTCTAATCTGACCCTTTTCACCTTTACGGATGCACGACAGACTCCTGTTCCCTGCTTCTGGACATGACTGGTACGTTACCCATATGGTCCGTCTTGCCCAGTGTCCAAGCACATGCCACAGTGGGCAGGACCCTCACCTTGGCTGTCCGCCCATGCTCCAGGCACTCTTGCAGGTCCAGCTTGTCATTCGTCATGGCTGTCAGTGGCCTGCATGGTGAAGAGAGACGGACCTTTCAAACATCCATGTGACACACAGCCAAAGTCACACCCAAGACATCCGCCTCTCAAATCACCTCACACTCCCCAGAACAGGCCGCACCATCTAACTGACCATGAATGTGAACCTGGCAGGATTCATCCTCAAAGGCGTTTTACTGCTTTCCAAGGAAGTCTGAGTCAAACTGTGTGACAAGCTGAGTCACACACAAGAGGTGGACTAGTCCCGATTAAACAGTAACGGAAACACCCCGTGGCATCAGTGACACCCCGCCATTCTGCTGCAGCGTGGGTAACTCTGGGGCACGGAGGATAACCCCAAAGGTAGGAAATGCTGTAAGCAGTAATAGCAGCAATGTAAGTGTTAGCGACAGCAACAGATACAACACAAACGAAAACGCTTCTAATGACCACAGACTAAAAATGGAATCCTGTTATTGGAGATTCACGGTTTTGGGCCTGAATAAGCATTTTCAGTTTA
>JAODUD010000039.1:16936509-16949006 GCA_026784285.1 Stomatorhinus walkeri | reverse complement strand
GCCGCACACTTACCACCTCAGAGTAAGTATACACACCCGCCGCACACTTACCACCTCAGAGTAAGTATACACACCCCGCCGCACACTTACCACCTCAGAGTAAGTATACACACCCGCCACACACTTACCACCTCAGAGCTGCGGTGCCATGGATCCCACATGCTCGTTAATGACAACAAAGTCCGGCTGCCAATCTGTACAATGTGATTGGAACCACTAACTAATCAGCAAGTTTAACATTACCCCGGCACAGGTAACTCTGTCTGTTCAGATTACCAGTTGTCTGCAGCCTGTTTTACTCCTAGTAAGACTAGTTTTGTAATGTTAAGCACAGTTAGCTAAGTAGACATGATGCACACGTTACTCGTCAGGTTATATGTTTATCGAGTTATAACTTAAAATGAAAGTCGTTCCAGTTAACAAGCGCACGTTCACTGGTTCTGGTCTGAGAGCCATTTGCCAAACAGGTTTTAGATGGAGATTGTAATTATCTTGTTCATGAACATACACTGTTTTAAAAGCAACGTCATACACTGACTTTTTAAAATGCTGTTGGTAGACATAGTGGAGTGAAAGGCTTACAGCTCAAGGCTGCTTTATTGGATCCACTCAGGCGTCATTTATCTTGTCTTTATTTTGAGATTTCTGTTTGCAGTAATGGAAATGGCTACAATGAACAGTCGTATATTTGCAAAATGGGAAGGAAACTCTATATTTGCATTTTGTTTTCGATCACAATTTTTAAATACGCGTTTGTGACATCTGACATGTGGCTTTGATTTAAAATCAAAACCGATGTATGTAAACACACACATGCACACTATATGGACAAAAGTATTGGGACACCTGGCCATTACACCTACAGGAATGTTTATGACATCCCATTATAAATCCATAGGCATCAGTGTGGGGTTGCCACCTCCCCCACCATGCAGCTATAACAACAGTGACTCTTTGGGAAGGCTTTCCTCAAGATTTTGGAGTGTGTCTGTGGGAATTTTTGCCCATTCATCCCGAGAAGCATTTGTGAGGTCAGGCACTGATGTTGGGTGTGAAGGCCTGGATCACAATCTTCATTCTAGTTCATCCCAAAGGTGTTTGATGGGGTTGAGGTCAGGGCTCTATTTGGGTCAGTCAAGGTGTTCCACACCAAACTCACCCAACCATGTCTTTATGGACCTTGACTTGAGGCACAGTCATGCTGGAACAGAAACGGGCCCAAACTGTTCCCACAAAGTTGGAAGCACAGAACCATCCAAAATGTCGAACCTCTGAAAAACAGCCCCATACCATTATCCTTCCTCCACCAAACTTTTCAGCTGGCACAATATAGTCAGGCAGGTAATGTTCTCCTGGCATTAGCCAAACCTAGACTCTTCCATCAAACTGCCAGACAGAGAAGTGTGATTCGTCACTGCACGGTACACATTTCCACTGCACTGAGTGGCAGTGTACTTTACACAACTCCATCTAAAGCTTGCAGTTGCACCTGGTGATGTGAGGTCTGCATGCAGCTGGTCAGCCGTGGAAACCCATTCCATGATGCTTCTAAAGCACCATCTTTGTGCTGGAGTCGTTACATGGCCTGCCACGTTGTGGTTGAGTTTCTGTTGCTCCTAAACACTTACCAATAGTACCACTTACAGCTGACTGTGGTATATGTAACAGTGGTGGCATCCTATGACAGCACCATGCTTGAATTCACTGAGCTCTTCAGAATGACCCATCCATTCACAAACATTTGTACACCTGACTACTTGGCAAGGTGCTTGATCTTAGTCACTTGTGGCAATGGGCCTGAATGAAACATCTGAATTCAATGATTAAGGGGTGTGACCCAGTAGTTTTGTCCATATAATGTGTGCGCATACACACACACACACACACACACGCACACACACACAAGTTCATCTGCATATCGTCCAGCATGACATGCACTGCCAGTCTATATGCCTGCTTCATACCTGCTTGTGAGAATCATGGACCCATCCATCAGAGTTGCTCGATTTTATGATTAAAGTTGATAATAAACTTACACGTATAAAGATTATTGCCTATATAACACACTAAGAGCGCGTTACACTCACAGCGTGCGTTACACTAACCACACAAACCAAACTACTTGCACGAGCCAGACTAACCACAGGAGCCAAACTGCAGGATCAGAATAACTGTACGAGCTGCACCGACGGTACAAGTCGAATCAGCCGCAGAGTCATCAGCCTAACTGCACAATTAGACTAAGTACATGAGCCAGGCTACCTGCAGCAGCCAAACCAGCATCAAAAAAATGACAATTAACCATGTGTTTGCGTGCGCATGCGCAGTGCGGCATTAGGAAGGACGCGCGGGGCTGAGGCAGTGCTGCCAGCTCGGCTGCCCGGCTCGTGGGATTTGGCGCCATAAACAATAACATCAGATGAAGGATATCTCATGCGGGTTGGTCAGTCAGACCTGCAGAGAGCGAAATCAAAGCTGCCTGCTTTTTTCCACGTATCGCATGTGCGATGAATGGCGATGCGGTTTTAATTGGGACTCTTACCTTAAAGACTCCCTCTCTCCAGAGTAAAAAGCATACAATAAATTACCTTTATTTAATGGCTTATTAGTGTAAATGCAACAAAGGGGACTCTGTGGGTAACCAGGCCTGGAAAAGTTCCAGGCAGCACCAATAACGACAGAGTGAGGCGGCCCGCCGGCACTGAAAATGATGAAGGGAGTCCGGCACCGCAAACGAGCGTCCTCGTTAAAGCCGCCCCCTCCAGCTGGCCCAGGAGCTGGCCGCCGAGCAGGACGAGAGCCACCTCGTTATGCCTGGCGCCCAGCTGCAAGGCGCATGTTGCCACACTTGTTAAACAGAGCTCAACTCGAGAACCTTTTTCTTCCCCCTTCGGAGCAGAAGGGCCGCCCAACCTGCGCAAGGTACGAGATGATGGATTCATCCCGGGCCGGAGCAACACTCTGAGCTGCAGGAAAGTCCACCGATCCTGGGTTGGGATCCAGGTGTCACCGCTCTGGCTCTGGGACTCGGTAGTGGAACATTTTTGATTGCAGGGGGAAAACCATGACAATGACAGAGGAGGACGTTGGTGCATTTGCAGGCGTCCCGTTCCACTGACCATCGTCAGAGATACACAGAGTCACTTGGAAGGTCTGCTGGAAAGAACATACTCTGCAAACCCTCTATGTACTGTTCCCCAGGTATGAATGAAATCCAGGTGACGTTGTGCTGATTTACAAACATCACCTCATGCACCATGACAACAGTATAAATTATGCAGGAGCAGGGAGGTCTGTTCACCTTCCACTCTGCCAGACAGAGCCTGGACAGACAGAGCCTGGATGCTTGCAAACAAATCACAGCATCGTGTGAAAAACATCCTCACACGGCCGCTTCCCAGCCCTCTGCCACCCCTATGACTCCTCCGATGTCAGCCATCCTGCCGTTTCCCTTCCGCGTTTTCAGCACTCGCTGCGATGAGGGCCGCCAGCAACTCGCTAAGGCAGGAGATTTGTTGCTAAGGTGAAAATACTGCTTAGCAACCATCCTCAGTGGCGCGGGGCTGCTGACTAACTCTTTGGCGTGCCCGGCAAACGTGTCGCGTCGAGGTAATTCGTTGATGACTCAAAGCAGTTTTCCTTCTCCTAATCGGCCAAGAGCAGGGAGGCCTGAAGGCGCAGGGGATATTATTTCTGGTTTTGTTGTAAGAGATGCTGTTTGAGATGAGCAGTATCCCTCTGTGTACAATTTACGCAGCAAATGTAGTCTTACGTTACCAGGTAACGGGATCACTTTCTGCATGTAAAGTTGTGGGGGGAGCCACAGGTCTCCCAAAAACAGATGGGCGGGGGGGTTGGGAGTTAAACTGTACTGATATTAACAAAATCATTCAATTATTTGTGACCTGGGGTGACTTTCATCTTTGTGCCTCAGGGCAACAGCATCTTTGTCAGAGCCCTGATTATACCGCTGGGAGAAAAACAGCTCCCTCTCACTCTCTCTCTATCACACAAACAATCATACACACACACACACACACACACATATTTGTATTCATATCTTTGTGGGGACATTTCTGTAACAAAATCCTCAATGACAACCTTAACCACCACCAAGCCTTAACCTTAACCATAAATAACCAAATGAAATATAAGACCTTTGGCATTTTTAATTTTTGGATGCAGTCACGCATTTAAAAAAAAAATAAAATTAAGTTTTCTGAAAACGTCAAAATAAATAAATAAATATTTAATTACATATTGGGGGCATTTGATCTCCAGAATGTAATATATACATGACCCCCCCTCCACACACACACACACACACACGTGCAGCAAAGCCACACAGTTCTGCTGAATAAATACTGTATGTCACCCAGATGCTGCCCGCCTCAGCAGACTTGCAGCACAGTGCATCAGCGCCAGCTCGTCACTTCCAGGTTCATGTTTATTTTGAAGACAGCAGAGTGCGGAATTTGAGCCCCTACCCCCACTCGACAACGAGGCCCCCAGCCGCGCGGCCCTGACGACGGGGCCCCCAGCCGCGCGGGAGGTACATTCCAAAGCGAGAATGGGATCCAATGATAACTCGGCATCAACGCTAATCTTGCTACCAGCACTAACCTACCAGCGTTAACCTTGCCATCAATGCTAACCCTACCTGTGACGCTAAACTTATTATCAGTACTAACCATGCCACGGACACTAAATTCACCAACACGCCTGAAATGACCGCACACTCTCAGTGACTCAGGAGTCAAGAGACGGACACATTGAGGACGGGAAGCAAAGACGATTTTCCGGATCAGCGGGCATAGTTGGAGAAAAGGTTAAAGGGGACTCAGACAGACCAGAAATACAAGCGGCCTGAAGAAGATGCAAAATAGGAGCTGTCAACAAGATCCGAGAGAGAGCATCAAAGGCTGCAAACCAGGCGACAGACGGAACACAGACAAAACAAAAGACCTTGTTCTTGGGTGACAGAAGAGTCACAACTTTGCGGAATTCCCCGGTGGGAGACGCCCATCGCGTGAGGCTGGCTTCAGGTATTCCTTCCTATACGATGCGATCATCAGGGGCAACAGCGCTTCACAATGGCCAACTCCTGTGCGGAGACGGTTCTTTTGGATACACGGGGATCTCATAAGCCAGCAGCTACAGACTCTTATTCGGCCCCACAGCAAACAGCCTCTGACGCCGATTACATCCATTGGTATTGCCCAATAATTCATTTGATTGAAGAGGTTAATACTGGACCAGTTACCATCTGATCGTAATGCACACGGCCTCTACAAGAAACCATTATCCAGAGGCTTAAGAGGATAAGTTTTTTTTTTAATTCTTATCCAAATAAACAATGCTATATTTAGTATTCAATGACAGAATAAGATGAACCCGAAGTAACATAAAGAATTACAAAGCTTTCTTGAATACACGTGACGATTTATTACATGAGAAAAAAGAAATAGGAATGGATTTAAAGACAACTGAGACTTGAAACACTCTTACATGGAAAGAAATTTGAACGTCTCCATATCTGAGGACATAAGATTAAAAGAAGCCAGGTCACAGTTTGACAGTTTGTTGGCTACAAATGCTCGGACATACTCGGTATGCAAGACACCAGCTCTACAGTATAAATAATACTCCCCTAACACAGTTTGCTCAGGAAGCACCGAGTAAACAAGAGGCACAAAAAAGCCACAAAGGAAGATGAGAACAGTCAACCTAAAACAGATAACAAAAACACAAATATATCTTCAAGATGTTCATATCTCCAAAGTGCACAAGAAGGTGACTTCCTGGACAGCACTGATATTCCTGAAATAGATACGAAAGGAATTCCTAAATCTCCACAGCAGAAATAAAAGCAGACATCTCCTCAATCTCCAGCCAGGAAAGTCACTGGCTGCCAACTTTTCTGAGGAATATTTTGATGTGAAGAAGAACCAAATACGTGAACTTAATTCACAAAAAGGGAAGAAGCCCATGGGCTTTATAGCTTATACTGGAAGACTGGTTAACAGTTGACGTGAAAATACCAGCTGAAGTACTAGCAACCAGTTTGGAGAGGATATTCCCACAGCCCATGAGCAAACAGGCTTTACTGAGAGTCAGAATTCATCGGCGAAAACCAGGAAGTTATGGAATATAATGCAGAACTTTGATCAGGAAAAAAAATCTGGGGCCTTTTCATATTGATAGATGGAAGTATGTTTTTTGAGATTATGAATAGATTCAATGTAGGTTCAAGTTTCACAGAGTGGGCTGAGTTACTGTATAAAACACCATAAGCACCCATACAAACAAGAGGTCGCATTTCTGGACAACGTGCTTCACACGGGGAACAAGGCAGAGACGTCCTTTATCACCCCAGCCAAAGAACCGCTGTAGCGTTTATTGCATATCCATAGGGTTATTCCAATATTCGGGGAGCAACCTTGAGCAGGAGGGAACAGACAATGCTATCATGGCTGTGGCAGAAACTAATCACGTCCTGCCAGCAGTTACTCCTATTGTAGAAAGCTTCTACAAGGTTAACGTCAGCAAGGCAAGCTTGATGCTGTTACGCAGCATGGATAGTACTGACCCCTATTACAGTAAAACCATCCCCTGGAGTCCCAAGACTAGGAATTTAAGTGACCCCCTGATTTTTTTCAGCTGTACTCACTGAAAAAAACCTCTTCCAGCCCTGTAAAAGGAAGACGCCTTGATGGACAGGAGTAAAGTCTTAACTGGGCGAAAATAATGTTGTTACATCTACGTTGTGTACTCTAGTCCCAAGATACGACGCCAAGGATCTAAACGCGCAAATATCATGGAGATGTCAGAAAACCAAAAAATTAAATACAAGGTTTAACAGTCTTCCAGTTAATGTGGGGAAGGGGGGGGCCTATTCGAACAAGATTTCCTCAACGGTGGTGTCATTCAGCACCTGACACTGGTCAAGACCGAGACTGAGCCTTGCAGACCTGCCTCACTAGTTGTAGGCAAGAGAAAGGGTGAAGCCCCTCCCTCAAATTGGAAAAATAATGCAGGCGTAATAATGAACATCTAGGTGACATGGACATAGATAGAAAATTATCGAATTATCACCCCCCGTGGCTGTGCAGGTTAAGATTCTGAGACCATAATAGGAAGGTCACTGGTTATAATCCCAAGGTCAGCAGAGTGATTTTATCTTTGGACCCTTAATTAAGGCCCTTAACCCCAACTGCTCCAGCGACTGGTTGACCCTGGCAATGGCCAACTATTCAAAGATCCTGGGATGTAGTCTGCAGGCAACTGTGACATCAGACGAATTGACAGTTGGTGCAATACAACCTGTATCATGATCAGATGGGTAAGCAGTGAGTGAATGAGGATCCTTAACAAGGAACTTCAATACTATGGATAAACAAACCCCTACAAGACCTCGGCCTAAAAATGGAGATTCACACCAAACCATAACTTCTTCATTTTGCTGTCATTCTCTATTGTTTTTACATACTGTTTTTGTTATACATTCAAAAAATAGTACAGTGTAATCCCTGACAACTCGAATTACTCCGAGCTTGTGTATGTGCCACATTACTGTTTAATCTTAAAAATCCTCCCGCGTCTCCCTTCAGCTGACAAATATGACGATTAACAGGGCAAGTTAACATTTAAATTTTAACAAAATAACTACCAATTCAATTTTCAACCAGTTATCCAGTACACAGTCATAGTGCAAATAATAAATAGATATACTTTTTAATACACTAGCACACCACTGTAAATGCAAACAGGGATATAAAACTGTATTTTCAGTCATGTTCATGAGCTTGAATATTAAAATCTGTACCACAATTCATTATCTTCTCATTATGTTGGTTTGACACGGCTCTTCCCAAACTGTGTTTTTATATGCGTGTATTACCCACAATGTCTCACCGCAGGTAATTGTGGGTACACCGGTTAGGGACATTAGCAGTGTTACATGTCCTCAGGTTATAAAGAATGTATCACAGCACATTCTATGTGGAGACCCAGGTGGGGTACGGGGGCTGTCAGCAAGGTCAATCAGGCGTTACATTATTGCCAGGCTTAACCATGGACTATCCCCCCCCCCACCCCCCCGCCTCCTGTGGCCGCTGACACAGTGTCCTGTCTTTCCCACAGGTTTCCTGAAGAACGGCACTGACCCAACAGAAAGTGGTGACCAGGAGGGTGTTCAGTTTCAGCCTCCTGCCTGTCGGGGTCATAATGAAACTAAATAAACGCCCATCATGCATTGACCCTCTCTGACCTCTCATGGCAAACATGGGCCCGTCGGAGCGGGGCACCTGTGTGCACCGTCGCTCTGTTTGCTGAGCTCCGAAGCGTGTCGCTTGAACGGCTTTTATTGACTGTTACACATTAACCGGGAGCTTCAGCTCACAGGGAAATCCCGAAAACAGCACAGGCTGTGGGTCCGGTCAACATCTGCATGCACGCCACATGCAGAAAAGAACCGCCTCATTCATTTGACTCACACCAATCTGCCCAGACAGTGCAGAACAAAGGCAGCCAGAGTGGGGGGAGCTTAAAAATGGGCCAGGAGACATAGTTTGTTGTTCAATATGTGTGCTCTATTTCTGTCTGCACCCGGCTATTTCGGGCAACTGCTGTTGCCAAGCAACGAGACTGCGATCTGAGGCAGGGGTAGAGGAAGTTCCCGGATGACATAGATGGTTCAGACTCCTCCTCTCCCCACATCACAAATCACAGCCCAAGACGCAACCCATCTTAAACTGCTGCAGAACACCTTTTTGGGAGCACCCCCGCGATGCTGTGAACACATTTCTCAGCCTGTCTTCCCGTCTCCAGTCTAATCAGTGACCCCCCCGAAGAGTCAGCCCCACTGCGGCCCCTGACGGACTCCGTACCGCCGCTGTACACGGAGGCCCCAGAATGACATCCTCCTAGCATCAGACATTTCTTAGAGTTGACTGAATCTCAAAATCAGATTACAGCCTGGGAACATAACGCTGCTCAGGCGGAGGCCCCTGACGCAGGACCCATCAGGACGTCATTTAAAAAAAAAAAAAAAACCTGTGTGACATTCACATTCAGATATAAATATAAACAGACCTATAGATATACAGTAGGTATATTTCTTCCCCATCTTTGACCTGGACACTTTCTGTCCATGTTTACAAGAAGTGGACTATTCCACTAAAACATATTTAAAACTTCTAAAGGCGTCCGAGAGGTACAACGAACCAAAGCAGTAAGACCATGTGTAAACAATGAGATGCTTTTAAATTAAAGGGAGGTAACCAACTAAAAGGAATGCAGAATAGACACAAAGTCCCTTCTTAGCACAGAAGCATCTGATAACCAGATACTTCACCTTCCCTTTTACAAAACCCGTTGTCACTGTACAAATCAGTGATCACATTGCCTGTCCTATGAGCCAGAATTCTGGCATTGCAGTAGACGCCCACTCTCTCCATGATGGAAAATAAACCGAATAAAATCTGATTTAGAGGAGCAGAACTGTAGATGCTGCCTTAATGCTCACCAGGAACATCCATCTTCAAAATCAATACAACGTAACACAGACTGCCACCCACTGCAGACCACAAACTGACATAATCCATGTTTTACAGTGCTGTGTTAAGGTGGGGCAGTAAACAATAATGTATAATTGTACTACTTTTGAAGTGAAATGCATCAATGTAATTAGTATCAAAGACAAACTGCTAAGGTTTATGTTCAGTGTTTGCGTTATGTTATGTTCAGCTGAGTGTATGATTAATACACAACACAAATTCTTAATTCTAGTAAAATAATAATCATCAACTTTACTACTCCTCCAGATGTGCAGGTTCGAATCAGTCCCTGCTGCTGAGTTTGAATTCGCTTCCTGTATTTCAGTTTGAACTGGTGATGACGGCAACATATAATGCGTTACATGGGTATCGCGTTTCATACCACCCTCTACATCTCTGTTGAGTTTGTGTCCCTCATGGACTGACCTTCCATCCAGGGTCCCTATTCAGGATCTCCCCTCCTCACCTCACAAATTTTCACCAGACGAGCGGTCAGGAGATGGATGGGCTTACTGTATGTGTCCAAGGCGATACACTGGTGAGCCATACTGGCTATGTTCATCCTCAGATATCGGGCATCTCTGCTAATCTGTCTGGATAAGCACTCATCCAAAAAAATACTCTGTTAAATATGATCACCATCACTGCCAGCACAGATCAGCCTCAGTGATACGCGAGAGAGTATTTCTCTTCTGTGATGGAAGGTGATGCAAAGTGAGAGCTGCAGCAAATTTCACTCTTTACTAAATTATGAGCTTGGGCTATAGATAGTCATTTCCAAATCTTGTGATTACAGATCAGAATCACACAGATACACTGGGCTTTCAGCATATTTACTTAATCAGCATTAGGGTATATAAAATGGTTACTTTATGCCGCACTTCAAGAATTTGAACATGAAAGGGACACCCTGGTGCATTGTGGGAGAAAAAGGCAGCATGGCACGTAGGGACACAATTTGGTGTCCTGAAGGCAGATTAACTCTGTCATTCAACATTTAATGTTTAAAGCCCAAAACATTTTGGTTAAGGACACGCCCTACTGGTTCAGGTGCCCCGTAACCACACACCGAGTGGACGGGTATGTGAAAACCGGGCCAACACGACTCCTGCGCAGCCAAAAGAGCTTTTCAGCACCTGAGTCTGACATCTGGGGAAACTAATAATGGAGCTGCAAAGCTGGAAAGAGTTCAGAGTGCTTACGGAGCCGTTCTATTATCGGCGATGCCAAAACCAGGCGCAATGACAGACTTTTTTTTTTTGTTATCTGACAAGTGCAAAGGCAGTGGCATCGCCTCAGGTGAAGCCTCTTTACCAAATTCGAGTGCGAGCGTCACTTGAACAGACTGGCGGACTTTCTACATTTTTGTTTGTTGACGTTTCTTTATTAACAAGGAGCCAGGAACGTTAGAAAGAGCAACAGCGTAAAGCAGGCGCTGGAACGGTATGATTAGCACTGGATTGGCTGTCGTATCAAAGGTGCAGCACACAGAAGGGCTTTAATGGGGTGAAATTAAACGACAAACTGGCATTAGAGAAGCAGGACACTCGTCATTGACAACTCTGCTTTGACAAGGAAGACAGTTTCAGGAGACAAACGCTAGATAGCTTCATCTGGGCGGCCACAGAAGCATCACTGAGATATCGGTGTCAGGAAGTAGGAGAACGCTACACTGGTCCCGTATCAGTTGAGATCTGCTACACCACAGATACCAGACATTGTGCGGATGGTGTGTGGCTCAGCTGGTTAGGACACGACCAGTGATCAGAAGGTCACCGGTGGAAAATCCTGCGGTCAGCAGAGTCACCTCACTGTAGGCCCCTTAACCACTGATTCCCACAGGAAATGTCTGACCCTATTTTCTCAAAAGAAATGTAAGTCGCCTGGCGTAAAGGCGTCCCATACATAAACGCAAAACGTGGGTTTCACATTCACAGCAACCAGGCTCAGTTTCCCAAAGCAGCACTCTGAGGTGCATCAAAGACGAACACAATATCTTTATGACTAGTCCGTCGTTGGCTTAAATCAATGCGAGGGGTTTTTATATTTGACAGTACTGCACCAGCATCAGCCCAGCAAACAAAACTGCTGTTTTTAAATACTTTAAGTCTTAGAAACCATTTCCACGATTTCAGTGAATATTTAGAATCAGTTTTCACAGAAATCCAGTAACCCACCAAACAGGTCTGTTTCTCCCCAGCGGTACGTAGATCTGTGTGCGTGAACCAATGCCAGCGAAAACAGCACGAATACTCAGTGCCCAGAAGTAAACAGCTTTTAAATTGAAATATAATTAAGGAATCAGGAATAATGAATGAAAAATGGTTAAGAAAACATATTAATCTTTTGATATATTATTCTGAACTAGAAGTGGACAGAGCAAATAGAGAATAAACTTAGCAAGTCAAAGAATTACCCTCCCTGTATTACTGGGGATCATATAATCGTGTTTTACTAATAGATCTTTTAATCCGATTTATCATTTTCTTTTTGCCTCGTTACTATGGTTATTCTCTGTGTCAGTCTTCTTCTCTGCTCTCTTTACTGTCTCATGAAAGCCGTTGACAGCAGGTCCTGTAAACAGAACCAGCAAAGTACTCAGAGGAGGTAAATGCAAAGGGCTAAGGACAGCCTGCATCTGCTCTCCTCATCTTCGAGTCTTCCTACAACTACAAAATTACCACAGGGAGAGGTAAATTTAACCTCCGTCCTGAAACGTAACAATTTCATTCATGCCAGGCTGATCTCTGACGTCTGCAAACGCTATTAAATGGGTATTTTACACAATCATCCTGTCAAGTTTCGTGGCACCATAGTCCCAACTGCGTCAGTCCCGTGAGAGCGACAGAAAACCGAAACAGATGCTGTAGCAGAGCGGACGTCACGGAACCGGGAGACCGACAGGCAGCCGAAACAGACGCTGTAGCAGAGCGGACGTCA
>JAODUD010000039.1:16915235-16926747 GCA_026784285.1 Stomatorhinus walkeri | reverse complement strand
AAATCCTGGTTTAATCCTGGTTCAATCCTGGCTCTGCTGGCAGAAGGCCACACTGCACAGCAGGCTGCTTATAAGCTCAAAGTTTCCAATGCCAGTGATGACCATCAACTTATCCTGGCAGTGCCTCATAAATCAGAGGATGACCTCAGGTGACCTTGAAAAAGAATAGGAAACATTAAGTGGTGTGAAGTGCACTGCTAGGACAATTCATAACAGGACTGAAGACCCATGAAGCAAGGAAGACACCCTTCATCAATTATAGAAGCAGGGACGAGCCAGGCTGCAGTTTGCAAAATCATGTATATTTTACGCAGACACACACCCATAAATTGAGAAATGAGTGCGACTGAAAATTTTGCTGTGGTCTCTCATTTTTTTCCAGAGCTGTATAAAGCTCCCCAGACAGTAATATCCAAGGGCCTCTAGAGTAGCCATATAAACAGTAATGCAGTAAAAAAGCAGAATAAAATATGTTCAGATAACTAATAAATTATTACACCCTGTAAATGGTTTAGCGATAACCGCTAACACAGTAGCCTGACAGTAATGAAGTAAATACGTCCACCTCTCTGGAAAGAGCCTTGGAACAGCGCAACAGCTGTTACGGATCTCCTGGGCACCATTAAGCACACACATAACGTCAAACCGTAATGGTGATGTTTCACCAGCCCAAACACAAACATTAGCATCAGCCCTATATAGCTGTACGAGTCTCAGTGTCAAAGGGAACAGCTTGCTGTAGAAATGGACCTCATAAAGGAGATACACAACATCCACCTTACCTGTGACCGGAAGGCCGTCAGATCAAAACCCAAGGATACCAGAGTGATTTCACAGTCAGGCCATTAATCAGGACCCCTAGACCCAATCATTTCAGGGGCCGACTGACCCTACTTTCTCAAAAGTGTGCATTGTTTTGCTTAAAAGTGTCTTACAAATAAGTTGAGTGTAAATCTAGGTACTTTGGGCCAGACTAGTAGCTCAAGATCACATGATTATCCCTGCAGACCTTGCGCTGCCAGAAGAGCACACTGTTTGAGCTGAGGCTGCTCAAGCCTTCACTAAAGATGGCTGCCATTTGTAGTGCTGCGTCAGTGACCTCCTAGGCCTGCAGTTCCCACCCGCAGCTGTGAAAGCCCGTTACAGACTAATTACTGGGTTCGGTTTTTTGTCAAATTATACTCAAGTTCATATGCTGTGTGAATGTGTCTAGCTTTACTTATCATCATATGTACTTAACAACTTTGCCAAAGAGCCCAATGGCAATGTGACACTTCTGATGTGATTTCCTTCTGATTACAGGTACAGAGACCTTACCCAATGAGCCACATACAGCTTTTCTTTATGCATATTCATTATTTCATATTAATGAGTAGTTACACACTTCCTTAACATGAACAATATTGATCTCTAGATAACAATAATTCACATTAAAGTAAAATGGACTATGAGTGTCCTTATCAGGAAGGATTCTTTGCTTTCATATTTCTCAGTTTTACTTCCCAGGGCAAACTACAGTTGTGTAAAGTAATGCAAATTGTGTTCTTAGAGATCCGCTTATCCTGATTTTTCCTTCATGGGGGTACAGAGCCATCCAGATGAGACAATGACCGCGGTTATTTTAATTTGTCATAACTTTCCGTTTTAGTTACCAGTCAGTCACTAATGTTTGCCTTTTATACTCTTTTCAAAAACACATCTTTACAAAATAATCAAGCCACATACTTTTTAACGTATGTTTCTTTGCACGAGCTAAATGCACAGCGCCATCTTGCGAGCTGGAGATGCCAGGATGAGCGCTTCTGTTCCCTGGTGTGACATTCACACCCGGCCGTCTCTGTCCTTGGTGTGATGGACACCTAGAGCCCTGTTTCCATGAGAAGCCCAACAGCGATCATATAGCCTCGGTGTGAATTTCACCCCTCAGCAGCCAAACTGCCCCCAAACACCGATCTGAATCAGCCACTTGAAGACAGACCGCCGGCATTTGTTTCATTCCCGGTATCGATGTTCCCCCCCCCTTTTGCTGGAGGTCCAGCCAGTCTCGCGTGACTCCCCATTAAAATTCAACTCGTGTCGTGCCTGCCTCTCTCTGGCCGCTGACCAGCGCCTGCTTTGGCTCGCTGTCACCCAGGCCGCCTCCGCCTGCCTGCCGCACGTGTTCACGTCCCGCCTCATCGCCAGCCAAGGGCGGCCGCTGAAAAAGCCCCTCTTTTCCCGAACGGCCGCAAGCCGCCCCTGAGCGCATGGTGGGGGCGGGATAAGAGGCAAAATAAAGATGTCTGCTGCGGCCAAAGCTTTAGATTTTTCATGTATTGTACATACCATATGTTTGTATGCTTTCTTACAGCAGCAGTGCAATATGGCAGAGGCTTATTTATGGATAATATTTTCCCTGCGAATACTCACATATATATTCCTTATGCGTATGCTATATCTAATCAGAGGTGGCAATTTCAGGTCCAGAAAGTACAAATCCAGAGTAAGATTTTGTTTCAACCAACCAGTTGAGTACTCTGTGACTGTGGCTCTTTATGCTCAACTGGTTGGTTGAAAGTAGATCATGGTCTGGATTTTTTACTTTCTGGACCTGAAATTGCCACCTCTGTATCTAATACTATGTTGATTGTTATCTGTATATACTTATGCATGTTATTTATGTCACTGAAGAGGCTGCCAGTAAGTCTTTTTTGGACTTGCATAAACCACTTGCACAATGACAAATAGCAATCCCCGATCCTTGAAAGGGGAATTGAAGCTGGCTTGATGTTAGAGCCCAATTCCTTTACTGGATTCTCCCATGCAGGATGGTGTCCCGCATTTGACTGCGTGAACATGAGACGATGCTGTTCACAAACCTTCCATCCTTACCAGACAATTTCTGTGGTTTAACTGACACAGTCCCTCAGTATTTACATCTTTCACCTGAACTAAACGCGACTGGCCAGCTTTTCATACGTTAATAAACATCTCAAATGTAACTGTGAGGCCCCTGAGGTTATTCAGAGTAAAACGCAGTGAAGGTTCGCGTATGTCCCCAATAGGAGAAATAGCGCTCAATTTCACCATCACCTATAGTAGATGAAAAGCAAGATGAAGAGAGAGAGCAGGAAGCAGCCTGCGATCGTCACCCTCACACGGCTGGATTGGAGCGGCTTGTGCAGAGACAATTCTGCTTCCCTCCGACCACTGAGCCGAAAGGATTTACCTCCGAGGATCTACGTCACATTCCAGGCAACCATGGCAACGAGAAACACAGATGCAGAGGTACCCTGGCCCAGATAGTGAGGATGGGGAAGGTGGGGGCTGTCTGAGAGGGCGCTCACTATAGACAGACATTTTGATTTATCCACTAAAAATAAAACTAATGATGCTGATATCAACCGACAGCCCATCTGGAATACGTTACTACAAACAAAGTCCTTTAATATTAGACGTGATCGTTATTCATCACACGATAGCGGCACCTGATTATCATACAATAAAACCAAAAGCCGTGGTCAAAAATCCAGCTCAAGGACAGAAGACTGGGCTTAGAGAGATAAACGATCCTCCAGGGAAAGACTGCTTAGCTTGGAAAAATGTCTTTGTTTGATAGTCAGGGTTGGACCACGACATGGTTTGTGGTCTGGCGGAGAGGGAGCACGGCTGAGCGGGGCCCCGATTGGGGCAGCCGGTGCTCTGCATCAAAGCGCTTTAGACGATGACACCCTCAGTCGCTGCACTCTCTGAAATGAAAGGAAGGGTGACAGAGAGGCGGGGCTTGAATTATGTCAACACAGGCCATCGTACATCAGAAGCCGATAAAAAGCAAAACAACGACAAATAAACACAGGATTTTGCATATTTATTCATCTGTGTCTGTCATGTATGATTGCTTGTCATGTATTATACAGTATTACACAACACTATGTCTGCTGATGGTGTACATTAATAATTCCTCGTGATGCAATGTGCTAGGAAACGTGGAACAGGATGTGATGTGTTATAAGGTATTATACATTTACACTGTATTGTGTCTGTGCGACAGCATTAACAATGCCTTATGAAGTAATCTGTAAGGAAATGTGGAATGATGTGATGTGTTATAAAGCATTAGCTTCATCGAGCACAGGGGTCTTCAAGATGGGGTTTGTGGAGGAACTGCATTGTGTAATGACAAACAGCTTTTTGTAAAAATTAATAAAATTAAACTATAAATGTAATATAAACTCTAACAAGTAATAAGCCAAACCACGGATAAAAAAACATCACTGTAAACTGATCTGTGTATAAAACATGCTGGCTTGGTTGTTCAGCTCAAATGTTGCTGAGCAGTTGTCCTGCTGAAACTAATGTGTGACTGTACACGTAGTATATTAATGAACACAGGCTCATAGCATGTTACAATACCAAAAATGCATGATGAACAGAGATCCACCTGCAGTCTAAATCACACAACCATTGGACATTAAAATAAGAGAAGAAATGCTATCCACAGCCTATAGTGTTGGCTAAGTTACCGGAACCACACACACACACACACACAGCTTAAAAATGTATGTAGTGAAACAGAAATGTACTGCAAGAAATGTAGCAATTACACTTACGGTTATAGTTTTTCCATCAGAACAAAGTAAATAGATTAATAGGGTCATTTATATTTGTTAATGTATTTCTCAATAAGCAGGTTAATATAGGTAATGTTCATGTTAATACAGGCCAAGACTAACCCGTAACACGACTTCATAACAAGGAAAGAGGGGGGGGGGGGTCCCTGCTCTGCCTCTCTATCCACCAAGGGGACTCTGGACTGAGAAAAGTTGAAGACCCCTGATCTAGCCTTTGAACGAATGAGGAAAAACATCATTAATGGGACTAAGTTCGAAAAGCTCATTGTATAGTTGTTTTATGCACAGAAAGTGAAACTTGGGACGTAATCAAAAAAATCTGAAACTCACCTGCTCAGTCCATGAACCAGGTCTGCATAAACAGAGGCATGTTTGCGACTTTCGTAAATGACTGTTTTTGTTAAACACTCCACTAAGGTCACTGACCAGAAAGAAATCCGGTTGTGTTTTACTGTATTTGGAGAACAGTGCCATTCGGAATGCTGCACCAGCCTGCCGAATGGCCACATCCCTCATGTTCTTCGATATTCTACATGCCGTTCCGTGATGGAGGACACGGGGTCTTCACACCTGAACAGGGCATAGCGGTTGTGAGCATGATCATGCCAAAAAGTAGCATTTATCTGAAACAGATCCATCTGTATGAAGCAGCTAAACAGAGAGCTGTTTGCACAGAAGAGAATGAATCTGGTAACTGCACTACAAATATGTGATTGCTCCAAACCATTCTGTCAATGAGTTCTGTCTATACTGTTTAAAACTACCACGGTACTCTACAGAGTAAAGAGCATAGTGCCACACCATTGGCCAACATACTGTGAATGTGCGTGTTCCTGGACGACATGCAGGAGATGTCAACCAGGTCAGCCTCCTCCATCGCTGTGCCACCCTCGGTTCCAATGACACTGCCTAGTTCACTGGACATAATACGTTTCCAGCAGATCACAACCAGAGCAGTTCAGCCTCGCTGTCATGCGAGACAATGTGAGTTTCCACTAGGCTTCTCTGGTCGTAAGTGGTTCATTTCCCACCCATGCACTTTATTTCTCAATCCCATAATGCATTTTATTATACAGATGGTTGGTGCATGACCACCAATCCCGTGCTTGCATGCCTGTTCTCCAGGCACATAATGGCATAGATGTAGGGCTGTCTGTTTTGGCCCATGCTCCCCAGGACTGGACACGCCTGTGGCTGCACTCACAGACAAGGAGAATGTTGTGTGCAATGTGGACGAGGTGTCAGATCCAAACCAGAGGCACGTCTGCAGCCCGGGTTTCCTTTTCTCCATCGTCCTGTTTGCCTGGTGCAGTGCAGTATCTGCAATGACATCACCTTGGATATAACAACACTTTTAAATGCAGTGTTTTACAAAAATGATCCTGATATTATATTTGTCGAAGCGTTACCGTAGCGATCTTTCACCACAGGCAACTGCGCGCACTGTAGCACAGAACATGCCGATGGGATAAGGCTACCAGAGAGGGCAGTGTCAATTGGAGCACATCAGGGTCTAGTTGTTTGCTAGGATGATCAACTCCTGCAGTGTATGTATGTGATGCAAAAATACCATTTTGAGAAGAGCTTACTTAATTTTGATCCCAGTATTTAATTCTGAAGGGGAGACCGTGAGCCACTATTTCAGAAAACGTGTCAACATTCAAGAATACCTGTTTTACTCTGTGTACTTTGTCACAGCACAATGGTACTATGTCACCCTAAGGCTCAGCTGGCAGGTCTACCACAAAGAGGCGCCAATTAAAGGCGTGTGTGCGAAAGGGCAATTGCTCATGGTTTCATTACTCATTGCTTGATGTGTTTTGTAACCTCCCCTTTAAGATGCGAGCGACCGGGGGGGGGAGGGGTGCATCTTCCCCAGGCGCTGCCATTTATAGAGCGGGCACGGCACACCGTAGTGACTGGCATGGGCGCTCGCTCTCTCCGGCGCGCCCCTGTGTCTCACGGACAGCAGATGCTTGCCCAGCGGAGGGGCAGGAAGTGGGCAGAAGGCCGCACGTCAGGCACCGCTCTGGGGGGGGGGGGGACCCATGTGGAGGCATGCTTAACAGACCACCCTGCTGCTCACAACTATCCTGTCCCTCTCGGCTGCCACTGAGGTCGAGGGGACGCTAAAATGGGGCCTTGTAGGTAAAGCCATCCTTTTAAAAGTGGTGATGGAAATACGAAGATCAAACGCTTTGCTCATCATTTTATTTTCTATCAACATAGTGGGCTCTGCTTTGTTTTTTTTTAGAAAGCAGTCAGGCAGTCCCTGAAGCAACTGGTGGTTAATGGCCACTCAAGGGACCAGTGATGGGATTTGACACAGTGACCTACTGACTATGGAAACACCACCCGACCAGCTTCACAGACTGCCGGTATTGGATTATGAGCAATACACAACTTTGAAGGAGAAGCCAATATGAAGTTCCTGCAATGGTCATTAACTGGGGCACCAAATATCCTGCACAACGTAATAAAAACCTGTTATTTTGACATTGTGGTGACCATTGTTCAGGTGCCCACAAAGATCTGTGAATGTAATCAAAAAAGTAAAAATGTAGAAAGTTTCATATTTAGTTTGGTTACTTATGGTTAAGGTTACAACTGGGTAGGTCTTAAGGTCGTCATGTTGGGATTAGAGTTTTCCCCATAGAAATGAATGGAGAGTCCCCACAAAGATATAATTACAAAGATATGTATATCCTGTGTGTATAGAGTAGCTCCTGGGGGTAGCAGGCTTAAGGAAAAGTCTGACTTATTTCGACAAGTCAGTCTTACTTAAGTGAGAGTTAGACTCCATTAACGTGTCTTAAATGAATCCCCGCTGAATTACCATGATAATTTAGGCCTGCGAACAATTTTTAAACATTTTTTTTGTTAATCTGTAAGGTGTACCAAAATGACATGATTTTGTTTGAGTTAGCGGGAGAATACGTCTTGTATATACGTATATAAAAAATGGAGCCCTGTAGTCAGTGCTGTGAGTAAAAGCAAGATGAGAAAGCAGAGAATAAAAACCATCTTTTCGGAAGTAAAGCTCTGCGTGATACTTCCATAATATGGAGAACAGAGCAGAGATTGATACATAATCAATATAATAAAGCCTATAAAATCACGTCTTAGCATTCCAATTAATTCCAAAATAATTACAGTAGACTCTCGTTATAGAGGACTCTCTTATAACGATCGAGATCTTATAACGGACGAGGTCCGCTGGCCGCGGTGTTATGCCGTAAAAGGCATCCCTGCCGTAGAATGCATGCCTGTCACTAAATGACCGATTAGTCACTGATCTGAAACGAGTTGCGCTATTTTGTCGAGTTAGGCTACCGTAGTGCCAATCGATAGCCCTAACCCCCAAAAAAACCCTAAAAGCTCAACTCGTCAGAGCACCAGCATGCATTCTACGGCAGGGATGCCTTTTTCTGTATAACACCGGCAGTGCGCCTTTAAGAACATGCAGAAAAAGCATCGGATATAGCGAACTCGCATATAACGGAATTTCGCTTATAATGGACAAACAATTTGGTCCCCAGGGTCGCTTTTAGCTGTAGTTCTGTTCGGCTATAACGGACATGTAGTTCCGCCTACAAGGCATGTGGCGTGCCGGTAATATCCAGCGCAGACACGCACGTAGTCAGGATTATTAATAGTCACGCCTTTGGTCATGTAAAGCTGGATTACTACATGTACAATATAATGATATATACCACAAGTGTGTCTGCTGGGGTGAAGCATAAGTAAATAGTGTCCTGTAGTTGTATTCTGGGTATACAGGAACTCTGGATGTAACGGGCTGTTTTGCCAGGTCCCATGAAGTCCGTTATAACGGTATTTTACTGTAAAATAAAAGCGTACGCATATTACAAAGGTGAAACATGAAATGCAATGACTGTAATTCGAAAAAAATCCGTTAAAATAATATGAACAGGAAGATATATTTATATTTTAGTCACTAAAATAGCAAAGACAACATGCGTTTATCTGTGTAGAACATTTCACACGGATGTGATTTAAAGTATTTTACGGAGATCAAATAATATTATACAGTAATAAGGACAGGTGAAGTCAACCCAGAAGGTTCCCCGTTAGCTATGGGGACTGAACCAGCAACTTTCGCATTATAAGGCGACAGCATAAACCACCGTACCACCATAGTAAGCACTTGTAACATTTACGTGACTTATAAATTTATTCTGTATGCTATTCATTGCCAAACCAAATCCCTGGCTGTATTTACGGCCACAGTATTGCCTTTTTTAAACGATTATATCTTTGTATTTTTCATACAGCTCCATCACCAGTATTTATTCTGCAGCGGAAAGAGACACATAGGCCTACTGCTCTCGTTTTACAGGCTTTCCGACTCATTTGGTCCATCTATCGTTCATCCGTTTATTTGGGCTTAAAAATCGCGGGTGTGCGCACTAAGTGAAACTATGCAAATCTGTCTTGAATGAACCTTGATTAAGTAAAACTGAACTGTGTTTGTGGAATGATGTGAGGCTAAGTTTAGAGATGGAAGTAGGTTGAGTCTTTTTCAGGAAAGACAGAATACAATCCCAGAAAATCCAGGCATTGTGGGACCATCCCTATCAGACAAACATTTATATTAAGAAAAACGATGCATTGATTTTCATTGAGTTACAGTATTTTTCAAAATAAACTTGGATTTAATGGGAAATCCCTTTAAACCTGGCTATCTGAATGTGAGTACGAGTATGAGTGTGTGTGCGTCTCCCTCACTGCCGGGAGCTGTTGCGCCCCCCTAACTGTCACCCGGGGGCTCACTGTGAAGCAGCTGAATCCGGCCAGCCTGGCCCAGCCCAGCAGGGGGCGCATTGTGTATCTTCACAAGGCTGGGGTTGCTTGAGGAATGCAGCCCCCAAATCCAGTCTCCTGGAGTGTTGGTGTGATGCCAGAGCCAAGGAAGATGCTTGCTGGGTGACATCAGGACAGAGAATTTGTGGCTTTGCCCGCCGCCTTGGCGCCATTTCAGGGCTCTTCCCTGCCGAAACATCAACACCGCGGTAAGCGGGATGCACCAAGGCTGGAAAGAAGGCTGAGCCCGGCAATCGCCTCCACCAGCGGCTCGTCCCCACGGCCATGGGATATTCCTCAAAACTGCCTGGAGCTTGGAGAGCGTCCTTGGGACTCCGACGGCACACTTAAACCCCCCTGTTTTGTCAGGGATAATCAAGAATTCCCATCTTAATACAGCCTTTCAAGAAAATCCTGCCTGGAGGCCCTAAGGAGATCAGAAACAGAGACACGGAGCTGAAAAAAGGGAAAACGAGAAGCAGGAATGAAGCCCAGCACTAAAGCAACAGAAAATTGCAGTAATTATATATTTTAAACTGACATGAGCATTCAGATCTACAGTGCAGATTCTCAGCAGGCAGTGAGGATTCTGGGAAAAAAGCGGCACCTTAACAGGCTGTTAGCATTTTTACTTTAATCCACAGCTGATGTGTGGTATGAATTGCAGCAAAACAGCTTTGGATGGATAGTCTGCAATCTACAGGCTGTTCTTTACAGAGGTTAGTAGGAAGCAAACTGTTAACAGACCAAGAAGAACAGTTTTAAAGCCAAAGTTTGCAGGTCACGTTTTCACTGGCGATACTGGTTAATAAACAAGCCCCCTGGTGCAGAGTCCTCTCAGCTGCACCTTCATTTGTCAGATTTCTCTGGCAGCTGGAGGCGGAGGAGCAGAGGAGTGAAGGAGTGACTCCTTGTGAGGAGAAACTGGGCATCTTGGGGGAGACCCTCATTATCAACCCCCGCACCTCCTATACACACACACCACATTTTCTCCTCTGAGGTTAATTAATACCTCTGAAAAATTAATGATGTCAATCTGCATTTGGTGGAGAAGTGGCAGTACTCAAAGGACACGCACGCACGCACACACACACACACACACACACACACACACACACACACACACACAGTCTCTCTCTCGCCTGGTGAAAATCTTTTCGCCCACAGCAGCTGAGGTTGTCCGCCCTCTATGGGTCATGAAGACTTTCTGGAACCTTTCTACCAGGCATCTGAAATGATTAACATTTATTTGTTCAGCTAAAAATCCCAGGACTAATTAATTGGCTGTAATGAATTTCCTGTTATTCAGAAACCCATCCAGCAAACACCTTATGAACTCACTGCGTCTGCACCACTGCAAGGTGTTTAACATCTCCTAACTAACAAGAGTGAGGAAGGAGAGTGAGGAAGGAGCTTATGTTGCAGTTTGACAGGTGGCATCTCAGGGAACGTCAAGTACATGCATGCCAAGGGACCAGTCACTTGCTAGGAGTGATTTGGGGAAGATTCACATTTTCAGCTCATCAATAAACACATAGCTTCGTTACTGGGCGTTGATGCACTGAGAGCCATTCCCCACAATGGCGTCTCAGAGAATGGCAAACGTGATACCATCTGGCATTATTCTGGGTCCACGCTTGTGGAATTACTTACGCACATAATCATTTCTTCAGGTTACTAGACAAACTGCAGTGTACAGTGCAGCTGCAATTTTGCTTTGGATTTTACCATATACCATAAAGAATGAATGATTTTCATTTTAGGCTAAGCCAGAATCACAAAAGTGTCATTTTAAAAGAATATCTCTTTACATGAACTGCTTCTTCATAATGCCTTTATAATGCATTCATAGAACATTCATAAGTAGCATGTAAGTATACCATAACATCCAAACATTCCTTTATAGCTTTAAGAAAAATTAATAACAAACATTATATGATTACAATGTTTGTTGCTAATATTTATTACAACTGTCATGTCTAATTCTAAAAGTATTTTGACTGCAATGTTTTGAATGCATCATGAAGTTGCAGTCAATGTAAAATATTAGCAATTATTCTTTTGAACTTGTTACAGAC
>JAODUD010000039.1:16833218-16846918 GCA_026784285.1 Stomatorhinus walkeri | reverse complement strand
AACATGTAAACTGCACAAAAAGAACTGCACACATGCAACATGTGGAGAATATGTAAACTGTACACAAAGAATGGCACACATACAACATGGGGAAAACATGTAATCTGTACACAAAGAACTGCACACATACAACATGTGGAGAATATGTAAACTGTACAGAAAGAACGGCACGCATACAACATGTGGAGAACATGTAAACTGCACACAAAGAACTGCACACATACAACATGTGGAGAACATGTAAACTGCACACGTAGAACGCAAGAACAGCATACATAGAACATGGGGAAGAAGATGTACACTGCACACACAGAACACAACCAGGATTCACACGCCCAACACTGAAAGAGTTACTGGTGTTTCCCACCAATCCACCCATTACAGTTTCCCAAAAAACTGCATCCAGTCACAGATAGCAACATTACAGCAACATTAATGACATCTTAAATCAGCTCTGTTCCACCGTCTGCAACATTCCTCGACGTAGAACCATTTCCTTCATGAAAAGCTTGTCTTTCCTTGTGATTTTTAAGTATGTGGTGTCCATCAAATCTTCTGACTTATGTCTTGCAGATGAAAGCAGCTGCAGTTTTTCAGCCGCTTAGCCCATAATAAATAACAGTCAGGCTGTCAGCAGTAACGGCTTCACAGCAATTCCTATCTTGGTGAGCATAGTAAAATTTAAAGCGAAAAGTCATGCACTGGAGAGAAAACAAAGTATTAGACACTGATAATGAACTTAAACTAAGTTTAACTGCTTAATGGAATTGAATTAAGAGAGGTCAATATGATGTAGAACTCATTTAACGAGAAACAGCCAATAAGTCAAAATTAGCAGATAGAAATGTATCTTTTGTATCTTTTTAGAGTTAACGTTTTACTCTATTTTACTAAAACTGACAGGTACATAAAGAATCTTGTGACTTCTCTCCCTGTAACTCAGCATTTATCCCAGGTAGCATCGGGCACGGGGATGGGTACATTCTAGATAGGATGTTCTTATCTAATCTCCTCAGGAAGATGTGAAGATAGCAACTTTGAAGACGGCACTGCTCTCTGTCTGACTCACAGGTGAATTCTGGGACCTTGGTGACATCATCTTTTTCTCTCTGCTGCTCCTGTGTCTTCCTGTTCGTCTACAGAACACCTGATGTCCTCAAACACTGAAGCACATTGTAGACTGTCAGCAAACAAAAACGACAAATAGAAAGGACACCGTCACCAGATAAACACACAGATATGCACAGATATAGTCCAATAATAAAGCTAACAATGTTCTGTGACAAACCCATTTCCTGTTAACCCTGCAAATTCTTGAACCTGGTCTAGTGGCTGGTGTGGGTGCTGGCTTTTGAGGTGACCTCTCAGTCAGCCAATAACAGTGGGTCCTCAGGACTGGGGTTGAGAACCATTGTTTCATTATTGCCTGATTTGTCCTACCATTGATCTCCATGGGCAGCAGTGATGTATATCACTACTGAAAGCATATATCTGCATGGGGGCCTCAAGGTCTGACCACAGACTGTCACTACACTAAATATTTAATAACATATTCTGCTACCCAGCTAGCTAGTTACTATCTGACTCTACACACTAGCTATTTATTTAGTTTTTGAAACATCTGAGGTGGGCAGCAGGCCCCAAAATGACTCTTTGAGTGGGACTCCAGCAACAGCAAATCCACTCCTCACACGTGTGTTCAGGTTCCTTTGGGGCTTGACTTCTCCAATCATTTTGTATCCTGAACCTCCACACACTTAACACAACATTGTCAGCTAAAGTGCCCAGTTGCTGTAGCACAAACACCTTTGTGTGGAATCCCAGTGAAGTTTGGTGCCGACGTGCAGCGCCCACGTTCTCGGTGAACCATGGGAGCACTCAAGTACATTCATCAGGTGCCGTCAAGTGAGCCTTGGGTCTCAAAGTCACCTGCAGAACAGCCATCATGGGACGCCAGTTCATCTCAGGCCCTGGTCTGCCTCCAAGCTTGCTGAGAACCTTAAAGGCCTTCAGAACGGAATTAGTCAGCCACGTCTTAGCCTGGGACTCCACTAACGGCAGAGTCCGTGCCAGATTTTCCAGCAAGTTGCCCGATGAAACACGATCCCTCTGGCGACGGGTGACTGCGAACAAACAGCCTTTGAAGGGATGCAGCCGCTGTATCCTTTAATCTCAGTCTTCATGTGAAATGTGACATCAACGGTGCCATGGTGTCAGGGAGATCCAGGTGGACCGTGGTGGTGCATACAAAAACTAAAAACAGTGAGACATTATACAGCGCTTACGATCAGACCGTCCCCATGATGGGATGTGTCATCTGGGATAGGTGACACTGTACTAACGCAAATGTTTTAGGAAATCTGCACTCCCAGGGATGTCACTAAAAATATAGCCAAGATGACTAAACTACTTCTAAAAAAATAAACAAGACACAATATTATAGCATTCAGTCATCTCTAATTTAACGTTACATTCCTGTGAGTGGCAGAAACAGCTGTAGCATATTAAATATATAGAAATATTGAATCTCTTCCTGGTCAGAGTTTTGCGATCATTTTCTGTGTATGTTCCTTAAAATGCTGAATGTGGAGTTATGCTGCATATTGAATGATTATGAATTAACAGCAGCCAACTCGCCACATTCAGTACAAAGGCTGGCTAATTTCAAGCTAATTTATTCCTAGCAGTGAAAAACGTTGTGTGGGCAACATTTTGATGTAATGCCCTTTTGGTGTAATATATCACTGTTCCTGCCAGAGATTTTAGTAAACCCCACATGACCTCATTATAATAACCATAAACCCAAACAGTGTAAGTTTGGTCAGAATTTATAAGTATTGTTGGAATGTAATGAGGAGAAAAGAAAAAGTAGCTTTTCATGAAAAAGTCGATTAAGTAGAACATTGTTAGCTCTGTCTCAGTCACGAAATGTTAATGAAACGTCTAAACATAAAGATTTAGAAGAAACACGCATTTATATATTTATACATATATACACGTATATATTGAGGCAATGACGGCATTGAGTTTTGCGGCGGGGGGGGGTCCAGATGCAAGATTGGGTCATGGTGTTGCTCCACATACTTGTACCAAAAGCAGCCCTTGGCAGCGGTACAGTTCTGACTCGCTGTGCCAAAAGTGGCCCTCGGCGAAGCCCTTCAGGTGACAGCACCGGTCAAGCTGCGTCCGGCCCAGCAGCTGTAATATGAGGAACGTCCCCAATGAACCGGAAGCGGCGTCTCCGGGAGCTTAATGAGCTTCTGCCGGCTGCAGAGCGGTAAACGGAGCGCTGAGGGTGCCCAGCCACCGGCTGCGTCGTTAAGGAGTCTGTCATCAGCTTATTTTACACTAAGGGACACCCTCAGAGCAGGAAAGCCCACAGAGTGTAGCGTAAACCGGTGACTCCTGGGAGAGTCCGCACAGACTGACCGCCCACCTGCGCTGCGCTCCCAGCACCACGTCTGTCTCCGTCCATCTCCGTGTCGTGGGGGAGGATCCAGAGGTATTGCAATGTCAGAGCATTAAAAGTGCATCATGGGCAACTTTCTGTGTCTTCCAAATCAGGCATTCCAGGCATATATGGTTCCATCCACCCCACAATGTGTTTTTTAACGATTATTAAAATACGGCATGCTGACCAACGGATCAGTTTCCACAGAGAGTAAACACACAGTCCTCCATAATATTTTCTTTGTAGATGTAGCGCTCACTGTGTCCAAGACCGGAGACCCCTGATGTACAGTGCGTAGCGTAGAGGGTAGAGTGCAGGGTAGAATGTGTCTGCAGGGGTCCCCAGCGAGTGGCACGCATGCCAAATCCAGCCCATGAGAATTAAATGCTCGGCCTGTGCAAACTGCTTCAGGGATATAAAATAATTGATCCACGTCTCCCCCCAATTTGTCCAATTTTATATTTGCACTGCACTGCCTACACCTTAAATTTGATTTTACATTGAGTTCACAAATGTTTGCACTGCCATATCTTACTCGTCTTAGTGTCCCTTACAGTGTTTGTGCAATTTATGCTTACAGTATATGTCTATATGGCATGTGAAGTATACTGTCTAGTTAATGTGCACATTTTAGGCGGCCGCCTAGTGCGCCAACTTCTGAGGGGGCGCTGACTTGCCAGCCAATTTCACTTTGCCTTGGACTTCGTGGGGGGGGGTTGGCAGCGATGCTCACACAGGGCGCCACATTGGCTAGGACCAGAACTGCATAGTCAGGGAGACAATAGTGTAGCGTGTATAGTGCAGCGTGTATAATATTATACATTACAGTATATAGGGTAGCACGTGTAGTGCAGAGGGTATAATGTATAGTGTAAGGCTCTACAGGAAAGCAGGACTATGCAGCACAATGCAGTCTGGCGGGACAGATCTGTTGATGTGTGTCCTCATTCAGCCCTTATCTTTGTGGCCTGGTTCTCTGTCAGAAACAGAGCGCCTCTGTGCCCTGAATCACAGCTGATCAGTGCAGACGGACCGGGTCACATCCAGCCTGCTCACTCACTGACGCGGCGCCCACTGAAGCGACAGGGAAAACCTCACAGGTGTCCCCCATGATTCAAGATGCTGCAAGACCCTGATACAATATTTAGGGAATCTATCGATCCTCACCTTGTACTTGCAGGACTCTCACATCCATACATCTCACATCCATACATCTCACATCCACATTTCTGCTGTCATGACCTTGCAGTTGCAGGTAGCAGACGGCTTGGGATTTATTACGCGAATCCCTGGGCTTGGAACTATACGGAGCCGCCAGCCCACGGGGTGAAGGTCAGCAGGTCGTGGGCATCTCAGCTCGGCACGTGTGGACAGCTGCAGGCCACTCCGCGCCCCCACAAACACTGAGACAGCCCACGGGCATTGGCAGAGTGGGCAGGAACAAGGGATGAGAAAAGGAAAGAGGATAAAGTGGAGAAGGAAGGGAAGAAGCAGAGAACACCAGAGAGTCGTCGATCATTAATCTGTCAGAACTCACCGTTCTGGGAGTATAAAAACAAGTCACTCAAATACTGAAACATCATACTGTGTTTTTATTGAATCTTTCAAACTATTATGATAAAATACATTTTTCTCATATTGCTGATTAATATATTACATTCTTGGTTTTGAAGAGGCTGTTTCCTCCCAAATGAAACCAGACAAGGAGGAATCCACAAACCTGGAGAATGACAGACTCACACACACACACACACACACACAGACATGCTTTTCTTTAGACACTATTCCCAAGGTCCTGATTTGATCCACAACTGACCAAACGAAAACGAACCCCAGCCACCAGAAAATGCATTTCTCTTAGATCACGTTCATCTGCAAATACACTAGGAGAGTTTTATATTCACATTTTTCTAAATGAAAAATATGTACAAAACCTAAATAACGGCTTTAAACAATATTGAAGATGCATGTATGTACAGGGCTATATTATTCAGCAGGGTAAAGCAAGATGAGACCAGGAGGATGAACCAGAACAGTCCATGAGCCGCATAGTGGCAAACAAATGAATTAAAAGTGCTACACAGAAGATTTGCATTTTCAGCCTGAAAATGCACGACAGCTACAGGCAACTGTGCAAAAGACTCACGAGTGACCATTAAACATCGGCTTGGCCTCTGAACCCAGCATCTGTAAGCACAGTACACTGGCCCTGTTCCATAAAATAAAAGCCTCATAGTACAAAATCATTATTACAGTTTATGGGTCGAGAAGGACGTTTTTATAGGAAAACACAGGACAAATGAATAGCATTCACACAAATCCCTTTCTCGTACAAACTGCTCTGGCAAAATTCAAATACAATGGAATACATGTTGAAATTGATTGGCTGTAAAAGCATGTTTATTGGAGAACAATGTTTTAGAGGATACTGAGGTTTGAACACAACTATACAGAGAAATGCAAAACGACACAAACTCATTAACACACAGCGGAAAGCACGACCTAATTTTACAGGTATAATAAGCATGAGTAAAATCATATGTAATATTTAAGAATCTTCCTTTTAAAAAATGTTATTATAAATATAATTTTTTATCTTTCTAAAAAATGTTCTTTTAAAACACCATTTTTAAAATTAAATTTTCTAAATCTACCAAAAACACAAGGTTATCTAGTCAAACAGTCCATTCGAATATATTTTGACTTCATTTTTTTTTAAAAGAATGACAGCTTTAATGGCCATTTAACAAAATGGTACGAGGCCTTCACTGCGAAAAGCCCTCCAAAAAGATTTGACGTGTTTAACTTTTTTTTTTCTTCTTTTTACTAAAATGTGAACAAATTAGTGCACTGAACATTTAAGGTGTAAATATAGGAAGAGGCTGGCAGCCAAAGCTCTCTCTGTCCCTTCATGTCGATACCTGATAAGACCACAAACTGGGCCACCCAAATGCTGGTTTTATGAAAAACTCCGACTGGAGCCACTTTGGTTTTGTAAAGTTACAAAATATTAAATGATTTTGGGGCAGTTCAATCAAAGCTAGTGCAAAACCTCTAATAAATAAAATTTCTGAAAGTCATAAACATCTTCAGCCTATTCTGCCCTTTTTTCCTGCAAAGTTGGAAATTTCAGGTCTAGAAAGTAAAAATTTCAAACAACCAACCGAGTTCTCTGTGTATATACTGGTTGATTGAAACAAAATCTTGGTCTGGATTTTTTTCTTTCTGAACCTGGAATTTCCACCTCTGCCTGTAGATTTATATGAGATTTCTGCTTCAATGCCTAATTCACCACAAAAGAAAAGCTATAAAAGACCAGACTCCTGTAATTAAAGACACACTAGGTGTTTTAACTGTGAATATTGCTTATTTTAAAATAATGTTGTTAAAGATGTATAATCATAGTGTCTTCGAAACTACATTAAAACACATTAAAAAACTAAACATGAAAATAATATGTCTTGTGTTTTATTTTCCTCTTGCTGAGGGCTATATTATTTTAGGAGAAAACAGACGTATCTCAGATACATTCTGCCAATGATGGTGATTGCGTGCTCATTGAATCTGCCTCACCGGACTCACATTCACCTTCATGTCATCGTATCGCAGAGCTCAGCTTGCTACGGTTAACTGGCCGGCTTACTGGGGTACAGGATGGCACTGCAGCTAAATGCCATACTCAGGTTAAAATCAGCCATAGATAGACAGAGAAGGTCTCTCTGTACGTTTCCTTGCAGTCAGACACAGCATCCAGATCTAACAGAGTTGTAAAAAAGACTTTGTCCTGCACAATGTGGTGAAAAGAATAGAAGAACTGCAATTACATTATTCCAGTAAATACCCTGTTTTCTTTTGTAATCAAATCATTTATAAATAGACTTTATATATTAAAATAGATTACTTAAAATATATTACTTTGTTTTGTTTAATTGTTGAAACTTTAAAATAAAAATCAGATGGTGACTTTGGTATAACACCATAGAAATGATTCATACACGCAATTTAATGACAGCACTGCCATCATAGTTTGACACGCTGAGTGCGACATTTTCCCTCTGGACCAAGTGTTTCTCCGCAGTTTCCGCTGCTGGACCCCACATTCATGCACAGACATTGGCATTTCATCCTGGTACTGTTACGCTTTCATCGGATTTAAAGCAAACATAGATCGGGAGGATTTTTTTTTAAAACAGAGGGAGAACTAAGTTAAATAGGAAGTCTTTGCTACGACAATCAGCCTGGGGGCACGAAAAGCTCAGCTGGGAGAAAGCATTGGCGGAAAGTGCGTGGGTATTCCTGGGCGTCTAACTTCACCTACAGCTCAAAGGAGAAAGACAACATGAAACGAAATCTCACATCAGACTATTCTGTTTTGGAGTTAAAGCAATCTAACAAACTGCGAGAAGCAAATCTATAAACGCTTCATAATTTCAAGAAAAAGTTTCTGAAAATGGGGCTATGGGTCGAGGGAAAGGACTCAGGCCCCCTGCACTGCAGAGACACGGTCGTGGAAAACGCTGGTACCAAACCAAGGGCCCACCGCAGGGCATGTGCCTTCTGGCCAGTACAGCTGGGTATGCTAGGATTAATCCAGTGAGGAACTGGGGGAGATACACGACTGTCCCCAACTCTAACTGCCATCACCCCCCCCCTTCCCTTTTAGCTCCAAAGAACAGCCAGCCTAGGGCCCCCAGAAAAGTTCATCTGCCCCTGGTCCAAGAGTATCACTAATACACACGCCAGTGAGAGAGCAGTGAGACGACGGCACTGCCGAGCTGCAGCGAAGAGGCTGGGACCTCGATGTAACACGTTTTTAGGGCATAGAGACTGGGAATCTACAGGGTCAGTTCTCATTCTGCGCCGGTGAAGAATAAAAAACTAAAAATGAAAGCTGATGCCGGTCATCCACAGCACGGAGAGCGGCAGGGGTGTGGCCGCCCTCCCACTGCACTTTCCCATCAAGGTGCTTCTAAGTGCTCACGGCTCGGGGCTGCTGGGGCTCCGGAAGGTTCTAGCCTTCTGTGCTTACAAAAACAGCTAATTTCCCACATGCACAAAATCATTAAGTCTCATGCATTTAATAACCAAATTATCAACTATAGTCACAGTCTTTGAGTTCAAAGGTGGGGATGAAGGCAATCAGATGTTAGACACGACTATTTCTGTATTTCAATTCCACGTGGTCGCCAGAATTAAGGGCACCTCTTCGCTGGCCTTGGCCCCACTCTTGCATCCTAGGTAACCCATCGGTAGCATATTCCATGACGGTGCACTAACTACACACAGAACACAACGTACATAAGGAGAGGTTAACTACACTGAGAAAACGTCCTACGTGCAGGTGCCGGACAGACCCAAAGCACCCGTCGGCTCTGAGAATCACGTGCTGGTCTAACTGAAAGCATAACCACCTCCCTTAGGCACACAAGGTACTCTAAACTCTATCTGCAGTCCACCATGAACACAAGAGATGTTTATTTGGAAACTAGATTCTGCTTTCAAGTCCATAATTCACAGCTGGTGTTTCCCCAATGTCGTCCCATGTTAATTATTCTGACTAGCAGTCGGACCCAGATTGTGCCTCTCTGCGAGGCCTTCCTCATGAAGCCACACCCCCAACATTCACACACATATACACACAGCATATTTCATATTTACAACAGAATGCACAAGGTCAATCAAATGCTCTACTGCAAAGGAAGCGGCTGTCCATCCGGGAGTCCTCTTTTCTATAAAAATATCTCGTTTTGTTTCACTTTTGTTTCTAACAAAATATTGTGCAATAAATGTTTTCCTCTAAGTGCAAAACTTTGTCACGATTCACAAACACGAGTGACTCAAGTCTAGGAAAAAGGTGCTGAATGGAGTCTTTTTGAAGACGAGGAAAAAAGAAACAAAACAGCCAGCTTGGATGAACGTTCTGTCTTTCTTGGGGATTCCAGAAAGTACTTGAAGCCTGTCAGAAAGCGACTCATCGCACCACCAAGCAGGACACGCAAAGTTTGGACGGCCCAATGCAGTCGTCGTGACAAAAGGCTCCGCAGCCTTTGCACATGATCATGGCCTTCAGCCGGCAGTAACAGTTGGATGGCGGGTCGTCGACGCCGGCGCCTTCCGTGAAGGCTGGTATGGGTGCGGCTTCCCCGTGGCTGCTGTGATTGGCTGGTATGGTGGTGACTGTCACAGAGAAGGACATGACGCTTCCCTCGCTGCTGGATGCTGGGCTGTAGCCGGGCGGGCTGCCGGCTCCTGTGGAGTTTCCAGCTCCTTGGTTCTCGTGGGCTTTTTGCACGACGTAGGCAGAAGTCTGTTGGGGGTCTGCAGCCGTATGCAGCTGCAGCTGATATGGCTCTGGTGCTACTAATATGGAGCTGCTCTGTGAATTATTGCCGAGGGCGGCATGCCCCGTGAGCACCTGAGTCACATGCTCGATTTCTTTGGCTCTTGAAGCAGCGAAGCTGCCCGTCATTTGGGTTGACTTCTCTTCCTTGTCAGGTGAATGTCCAGATGAGAACTCTGACTTGATCTTTTTTTGCATATGGAAATCAAGTGTGTCTTGGAGGTTTTCACTGTGAGGATCACTTGAAGGACCTTGGGGTTCTATCTTAACTCCAGAGTCTGCTCCAGCAGACTGTCCTCTCGTCGACTCATTGTCAGCGCCTGGGATTCCCTCAGTCTCCACATACTCCTTCTTCAGGTTAACCAGAGTAGAAGACATTGCTGAGACAGCCCTCTTGCTGCCTTCAGAGCCTCTCCCATAGGTGGAGATGTTGAGAAGGTAATGCCCTGACATGGCAGGTCTGGATGTCCTCTTCCGGCCCGAGAAGCCCGCCGTAAAGCTAGCTATGTTCGGACACTCCACAGGAAAGCCCAGTGTGCAGGCCTCCTGCAGCGAAGACTGGGGACCGGACCCAAACTGCTGAGTGTGTGCCCTCTTGATGAGGGTCTGCAGGATCTGTTCCTGGGTGGCCTTGTTCAGCATTTCCCGTTGGTGCAGAGAGAACTCTTTGCTACTGGCTCCAGTCACAGACGGATGACTGGAAATGAACAGTCTCTGCTTGTCCACACCAGCGACTAACTGACCTCCACTAACCACAGCAAGACTCCCGAAGGCAGCACCGGGCAATTTCCCTTTATCATCAGAGGCGCCTATCACAGGCTGCGCCTCTACGAGTGGTTTTGGGAGAATCTTCTCCAGAGGGACCTCCTTCCCCTGAAGAAGCTGGGTTACGAGGGGATTGTTAGATGTTATTGAGGAACTGGCCTTTCCAGAAGAGCCTCCAGTGAAGGGGTGCTCCAGTCTCACGTACCTGGATGCGGTAATGTGAAAGGGAATTGAATGTGGTGGTGCAGATTCTGTCCCAGAAGATACCAGAGACACGGAGTTGAGTAATGGCTTCTGAACAGCTTGAAACGTGGTCAGAACTTCATTGTCCAAAGCAAAACTTGTGCTTAACTGGCTGTGGGATAATTCTTTCGGTCTGTCTTCGGGATGTTTTGGGAGGTCTTTGCTCAAATCTGAGGCTGAGGGCAAGGTGATGTGGGATTGGTTGGTGTTCGATTTGATAGGTAAAACACCCTTCCCAGTTATTGGTGGAACGGCATGATGTAATTGAATCTGAGATTCACCACCTGCCAAGGAGGAGCCCTTGATCTGGGGCTCTGATTGGCTGGACAGAGCTCCTCCCCTTGGTGCAGGACTGGTCTCTCCAGCACCTCCTCCTGGTCCTGGGCCTGGCACAGCTCCCCCAGAAGAGGAAATGGCGGCAGCAGCTGCGGCAGCAGCTGCGGCCGCAGCACTCTGAGCCCTCCTGAGCTGGGCTTTGGCCTTGATGTCGGCCAGGGTGCGAGCCCCTGAGCGAAAGGGGCTGGCAGCTGAGGTTGCAAAGGGGGACCTGGGAGACAGCTGGCCGGCAGCCACCTGCGTGGGCACAATCCGGGAGACGGGAATCTGCAGGGAGGAGGATGAGAAACACTGAGGATCACAGACCCTACTGATCATAAAGCACTTCAACAGGAGTCGCTATGAACTTCATGGAAACATGGCAAGCAAATCCCAACCTGCTGCAGTGCTGCAAGGGTAAAAGAGTCGTTATTAAAAATGCCTTAAGCTTCGCTTTAGATCTTTATGGCTGTGCAGAGAGCCCTTACCTTCAGTGGTGGCACCCTTGGAGACTCTGATGATGGTTTAGGGGATGTTGGAAGTGGGGCAGCTTCTAAGACACGGGGCCTCTTTTCTGGGCTCAGGGCTGCTTCCCCATCGCTGGACGCCTTTCTCTTCAAGAGCTCCTGGTTCACCTCCTTAAAATCAATCCCTGTTAGCGCACTGCTGGCTTGGTCAATAGGTGAGGTTTCTGGAGGTGTCTGAGGGGAGAGCTGAATCTTCGATCCGCCATCATCTTTTGGTGCCTTTTCTGCTGCCAAAGCAGCGTTTTCAGTCCTGTCAATTTTCACGGCAGCTGGTACCACTTGTGTATTCAGAGAAGCCACAGGATAAGCTTTGGTTTCAGGACCAGCAGGTCCCTGGACCTCTGGGGTAGTTGCAGGTACCTCAGAGGCCACCTCTGATCCAGAAGCTGTCGTGGTGTCCGAGCTCGTTTCAGGTTCAGTCTTCGTATCATCGCCCTCTCTAGCCTCTTCAGGAGCGGGAAGTTGGGTCGGCTGCGATTGGTTGGAGTCCCCACCGGGGACCGCTTCTATCAGCTTTCTGGATTGTTCAATCGTCAGTCCAGAACTGAAATGACAAAAAAAAACACATAAAGGGTGTCTCATGTTAAACAAAATACCCAAACTAGGTGTGATTTTTCTCTCACAGCCAGTCATAGCTATAGCAATGTCAAAGAACAGCCTCAGTAAACAGTAAAAGAAAAAAAAAACAAATGATCCAACAGCTACACACAACCCTCTGGGGTACCCTGGTTCTATAAATGGTCCAAAGGACTAAATGAAGCGCAACCTGGTATACCCTGTTTCTAGGAAAAAGCAGGTGATGAATATCACAGCAGTAACTCTGCACTACAAATCCGATGACCTGTGAAATTCTGGGGGCGCTGTGGCAGCCTCAAGGGCTCCGGTTACGGAGACTGTGGGGTTTCTTCAAGGGGGGGGGGGTCCCTGAAGGTGCTACTGCTCGCCTCCTACCAGCCGACGCCAAAGACGTGCTGATGAATCAGCATCTCTGACCTGCTCTTAGCGTGTGATTGGATGTGTAATAGATCACGCCCAGGTTTTGTCCGCTGTCCCCCCCGGGTCAGGCTGCAGGTCTGCTGAGGACGTGAACTTGGCACGAGTTTCTGGGAAATTAATGAATATTAATTTCTAGTCGGCAGTACAGCGTGTGCAGACAGCACGCTCAGGAGCCATGGCGAACAAGACACAAAGACTAACTTTAAATGGAATTTTATACTCTGCATTCTAGAGCAAAGCTGCATGCGAGGTGACGCCATGTTGGCCAAACCAGCTGACTGCTGCCCGTTTGGACCAGCCTGTGCAGAAGCACCGATTCCCTGGCTGTCTGCACACCAGTGACAATTACACCAACTTGTCCCATGTGCTGGATCTGAATATATTCTAACATAACCATATTTCGTCCACCATATTGGATCAGACAGATGCCACAAACTGGTTAAACATCTGATGTTCTTCCAGTCTTCTGCAAATTTTTAGGAAGATTTTGTGTTCAGTTTCGCTAAACTGTTTACCCCATGTACAGATGCACTATAGACCACACTAATACAGAGAACATTCTAGCATGTTTCGTTGCCCTGTACTGAAGAAGCAACTGGAAGATGGATGGATGCTTGTCCAGAGAACAGGGTCATAAATTTGGCCATTTTGACAATAATCTGAATTGGATTAAACTCCTTGTTCATTGTCCTTCACCATTTTGAGCCGATCATTACCATTTGAATGGTATCAGCATTCACTGCAGCTCATCAGTGATCCGGAGTAGCAAGCCAGCGTGCTGCGTTCTGACTGGGTCACGGGGCTCCCGTCAGGCCCAGAGCCCTCATTACCCTCTGCTAAACAGCAGCAGCTCCGTTTACAGCTCCTGTCGTCTGCTGGTGTCTGGTGACATGAATTATGGAGGAGGCCCCATGGGGAGTGACCATTTGCTCGCTCAGCCATTCAATCACCTGCTCACTCGCTCAGCCATTCAATCACCTGCTCACTCGCTCAGCCATTCAATCACCTGCTCACTCGCTCACCCATTCAATCACCTGCTCACTCGCTCACCCATTCAATCACC
>JAODUD010000039.1:16741118-16758454 GCA_026784285.1 Stomatorhinus walkeri | reverse complement strand
CACATCCTTCATCAGACACACGCAATGTAAACACATCCTTCATCAGATAAACACAATGCGAGCACATCCTTCATCAGCCGAATGCAATGCAAACACATCCTTCATCTGCAGTGTGTTTGTTTTTTTCTCTTTTCCAAGAGGTCAGTGTTTTTTCTTTTATCTTTGATACCATGAATTCTGCCTAGCTGGGGCCAGGGCCACCCCATAGGCATGATAAGTGATCACCTGGGGTGTCACTTGCTTAGGAGACACCAAACCAAAGCGCAAATAAATAAAAAAATTGAATACTTCTGGTGTCTTCCCGTGATATTAGTTTTATTATTTCATGTGAAATAAACACTAGCTAGCTAGTTAGCAGCCTTATGCTCTGTGCTACCGCAATGTTTTTAATATAAGTTAATTATATTAATTAAAATAATTAACAGGTAATTAACCAGTATGGTCCAGTCTCCTAGGGCAGCAGTAAACCTAGGGCCAGCCCTGGTTGGGGCAGTTTGTAGCAACATCTGAGTTCCAGTTGCCGAGACCGAGGCCAGGGACCCCAACTGTCACCTCACCAAAAGATTGGTTCAATACACCAACAGAGTTGCAAAGTGTGAAAGCTGAAACTACTGGTTAGTCATTCAAGTATTAAAATCCTGAAGAAATGAGTAAGTAAGGGTGTACGACTCTTCCAGTAGAGGAACAAAGACACTGACATTTGAGCTACAGTCTGTGCTGTCATGCAGCTCTAAGAATCTTGTTACATCATTCAGACATACCGTATTTCCTCGCGGTTTACCTAGATTATTAAAGTAAACATCATTTTATTTTTTGGTTTGCAATCAGACATGAAAGGTCAAAGGTTATTCTGCCTTATATATCTGCCTGTTGATTTGACGGAATAATTGATGTAATTCAAACATCCACTTCTGGGTTTGCGCTTTCAGATTTTAAGCACATTTTAAGCCTGACCTATTCCAGGTACCCGGCGCTAGGTAAAGGTGCCTCTTGTCATGGCGAACACGTGAAATTCCGCGTCTATATCAGGGACGCGCCTGCGCCACCGAGCCAGACTCAAATCTGTATCTGTCCATACAGTCAAAAAACAGGACTTGGGAGCGCCACTTGTCAGTCGACGTTGAAGGAGTGGCCATTTCGGCTCAATCTCGGGCGGACCTCCTGTCGCTGCCGAACGGCTCCGATAGAACCAACATGGCGGAGACTGTGGCGCAGTTGCATATGGCCTTTTCTATTCAGCCCCAAGAACCTTGGCTCGACTTGTGATGGCTGATCATCTTGCGAATCACAGTCAAATGTCACTTTGATGTGCATCGCGAAAAGCCAATAAAAAATGACATAGTTAAGACTAGGGCGGGGACTAGGCGTGGCATTAAACTAGGGAGTCGCCTTGGTGGGGGAAACTCCGTCCGAAGGCGGCGGTGTCTCCTCTGTCTTTACGTTAAGTTTGAAGGACGCGAATTTAACTGTAGCTCCTGATACCGGGCAGAAAACCGTGGGCTGGCATGTCGGGCAGCGCTAGGAATCAGAACTAGCGTGCTAGCCAGCTAGCCGGGTGAAGGAGTAAGTCGGCCAGAGAGGAGGGGGGCGCCATTTTGTCCCAGCAGTGCGTGAGAGAAGCTGGGAAAGGGAGACGCCGCTGGGTGAGAAATACGGCCTTAGGCCCGGCTCCACTTCGGAAGGCGCATCAGTCAGAGGGACCCCGGCACCGCCTGGCGACCAGGGCGGCCCGGCTGATCGTAACGCGCAGCGTCGGCCCTCACACACACGCCAGCTCGGCGTCTTCGCCTGCTCCCCGAACCGGCTCCTTGTGGCTTCGCGACCGTAGGCTCCATGGCGAAGAAAACGTACGACCTGCTGTTCAAGCTGCTGCTGATCGGAGACTCGGGCGTGGGCAAGACCTGCGTGTTGTTCCGCTTCTCCGACGATGCCTTCAACACCACCTTCATATCCACCATAGGTGAGACCCCGGACGGCCGAGCGAAAGCGGGCTGGGGAAAGGCGCGGTATCCGTGCGAGCTCGGCGCTGCCTCGGGCGGCCGGCCCATAAAGGCCGCTTTATACATATCTTACAATAAAGGCGTAAACTTTTGTCGGCTTCTTGGGTCGCACCGCCCGGCAGCCCGTCCGGCTCGCCCTGGTAAAATTTAATCTGCTTTGCCCTGGGTGGCTCCAGCGCCGCCTAACTAGTTTGCTAACTAGCCGTGTTGATAGTTGTTATGGGTTAACTACAGCATGCTTATACCGACGAGGGGAAAATCCACCCAGGGTTTCGGGGTCTTTTAGTGACGGGTGGCCTGGCCCGGTAAGAGGCACTCGGCTCCTTTACTGGCCTCTTTTTAAGCTTGGTGTATTGGTGGGTGTCGGCCGTGTCGAATGCTGCTTTGACATGTATGTGCGTTACGTTGTGCCGGGACTCCATGGCCCAAATGGACCTGTGCCGGGTCGGGCTGCGCATGCACGGGGGTGTCCTTAAGCGCAGTGTCGGGAGCCGGTGGGCCGAGGCAGATATTTGGGAATTTAAAACGCTTAAATCACTTGGGCGGTGATCACTGCAGAATGTACATAATAAGGGTGCAGTAGGAATAACTCGGACCAATGGCCGATGACATGGATATGCATACATTGTAATATATGCATGTGCTTTGGCTTCGGGTTGGCCCAGGAATCCACTGGAAGTATGGTGTCGTTTTCGCGAGCATTTAATGGAAGTTCGTAGTTCCGCTCCGGATTCGTTATTTTATTAGCCGTTTCAACAGTAATATATTTCCTGTATGTTTGGTTATTTTGAATGTCGCCTGGTTTTGCTTTGTGTAAATACGTGATTAGTGTTGAATTTTAATAAGCATTATGAAGAGACGTGGAAAAATCCCAACACTCACGTCATGATTTTATGTCCCTGTGTTGCAACTTTTCTGAACTGTGTTGGATTTGTGAAAACCATGTTCAGAAACGGATCTGTCGAAAATGTTTGGATTGTATCCGACGGCCTTTGGGAATTTGCATTCCAGTCAGTAGACATTTTCCAGGATGTTTTTTATGTTCAGTATGAGTGTGGTTCTGACGTGAACTGAGGCTGTTTAGGGTTGCTGTATTTCCAAATAAACAGAATCGTTCTATAGACACGGATTACGGCACGTTATTCCTCCCCATGTGGTATAGTTGGGTATAAAGGTTTGTATGGCATGTTTACATATCAAGATAATTCGTGGAATATGCTGCAGATCTGATAATCATAAGGGTTGTATTTAATAAGAACTTGTCTGAATTACACAAGTAGTCAGTTGTCTGTGAGCATTCTTGCCTTTAGAAGGGGGATTTTAAACAGGTTTTGTTGCAAAGCACAGGTACTTTTCCTGGGAAATGCTCTGACATTCACTGTTACACTCAAACATGATAGTCAGTGTCAGCTGCTGATACAGCAGTCGTGTCTCACAGCATATATAGAGGGCTGCTCAGAGTCTTAAAATACTTAACCAGAAAGTCCCTCTTCCAGGATTCAGGCATAGGTTAAGTCCATGGAGGGGACATCTGTTCCAAACTCTCCACTTAAGGAGTCTCATGTTTACATTATTTCCTATTACTTTGAGTCATTTTTACATGGACAATTTGAACAGATCAACATTAATACATACAGCGATGAGAGACTAGTTTATAGGAAATTACCCACTGTGATAACACCTACCTCGTGCTTTTCTTCTAGCACTTCAGGGTTAGCACAGAGAAGCTTCTCTCCAGCTGTCTTCTATTATAGAAATATGATGATTTCAGAAAAAGCAATCAGAATGGAAGACATGATTAGATGGAGATGCAACAATATCACAGCCCATAGTTAGTACTATAAAGCGTATTATGAAATGTGAAACCTGTGTAGCTGATAGGTTTTCAGTTAAAGCTGCCACTGCAAGTTCTGACTCTGGCAGTGTCTGCCACATTGTAAGAAGGGCATTCTGTACTGCTGAAATGAGTGGGGAACAATCTGGTTATTTGGCCTTTTCAGGCATTTCTTAGTTCCTGATGGTATTGTCTAGTTTTAGGACTTGTGCACTGACTTAGCCTAATTCGTATTGGTATGGTCCAATCATGTATCTCATGCCTACTGACTCATAGTTGCATGTGGTTAAGAAATGCACAACCTGTTCTACCTGTTCCAAATACACGTGAAACTCCCGTAAATTTCCAAACTTTTGCTGATGTTACATTTCTTATTCTTGATCATTGTAATATTTTCTTTCAGGTATCTTGCTAATGTCACACATTTTGATGACACAGTAAGATAAGATGGTTTAAATTTGCATTTTTGCTGTAAGACAAGCTCAAGCTTGAGTTTGGCTCTCCTCTTTGGGAGCTGCTCTGTAATAGAAACTTTGCATTTTGGTCAGATGTTAAGGTGAACTGATCAGTGTTTGGGTTTTGTTATGCACGCAAGCATCAAAACACCCCATTTCGACATTCTTCAAGTGGTCAAGATGTCTTAAATCTTAAAATGCCTGCATCTTTTGTCTTAAAAGTTAATGCAGCTTCTAAAGAGTCATTAATGTTTTAATTTACTGTGCATGTGACTATATGGCATTCAAGAGATTGAGTAAATTCAGTCATTGCTAAAAAAAAATCTACTTTGTGTGTTCTTTCAGTTGCTATCTACCTCTTTAGCGAAGGTCAGACACATATAGAGGTGTTGTCACTCAAATATGAAAAATCAAGATTGATGCTACAGGAAATTAAGTTTATAGTTCTATCATGTTTTTTCTTGTTCCAGAGGCAGCTTCTCCCTTTGTATAGAAACTAGTTCAATTAGCCACTGTTGCAGTCAGAGGAGAAGGTGAAGAGGAAACATGCTGTACATTTCCTTTCTTTGGAAGATTGATTATCTGAACAGGAGCAAGACACCAGGTTTCCTTGCTTCTTTGCTTGGTGTCTTGCCAAGGCAGTTCTGATTCATCCAAGCGACGGGCATGTAAGAGCTGGGAATGTTTCTCTGCTCGCCTCCTGCGTGTCCGTTCACGCTGCCATCTCTGCCAATATGAGTTTCCATTCCTATGTGTGTTCTTGGTGAGGTCACTGTGAATGCTGGGCAGGTTCTTGTGAAGTGTTATAGACAGCTGTTGCGCACCAAAAAGAACCGACTGGCTAATCTGTTACACGCCTTGGCTTCTTTTCTAAGCAAGCTTCATTCCCTGCAAAGATGTCGTCTTTCTCAAGTCACTCTGTTTTATTTGTCTCACCATTGTCTGCAGGGTCCATAATATTTTTCTGTAATGTCAAAGAGAGATTCTAGTAAGACAAACAGGGCTCATTTTCAGCCCGTCTGCCTGGGTGTGGCATAAAATATATCCGCTCTCATGGCAAGTTACAGCGAAAGATAATGACGCAGGTCTTGGCAAACGAATCTATCCATTGTCTCCAAGAAGCCCCACCTAAACCACAGCTGGTTATACTGTGAGACATGGGATTTCACATGTCACGTTTAAGTGCTGAACTCACAGTTCATACTCCGATCTATGAAGTCATTTTCTTCTACTCATTGCCTCGAAGTAGTGTCCTGTTTGGGGATACTTGGAAATGCTGCGTTTTGTTGTTGCAGATCAGATCAGAAGGCCGTGTCCTAAATAAATGAAATGAATCACACATGGCGTTTCGTACACAAAGCCCGCTAGCTATTGAGCAGGCTAGTTTCCATGCTTCAAGCTTCAGTGGTTGCTCCTTCTGTCGTGTTATTGCAGCCGGACACTTCCATAATCTGGAATGTGACGTCCATACTGGTGGTCTGACTTCAGAGTGTTATTTGTGGGGCATAATTACATTCTCATTTATCTGCCACTTTTTTCAGGCATGTTTTGCCAATCGTTAAATTCTCTTTAGTAAATATTATATTTGGTAACTGTTTTAATAACATAATTAGCCTTGTTATTCCAGTGCTTGTCCTGGACAAACCTTTGTTCTGTGATGCTTCTTGTATTGATATACATCAGTCTTTTCATTCATTGTGTACTTGGGTGTAACATGCAGCTCAATCTTGGTCAAATCCCGTATCTGGGTGTGAGGCCCGTTCCCATAGTCTGTAATGTTCCAGAAGTCCTTCGTTTATCAAACTGGCTCCGTTCAGGCCTAACAATCGGTCCCTGTTTGAAAGCTAAGCTGCACTGAGAATCGAGGGTCTGGTCACTCACCGCAGCCAGCAAGATGAGTTTTCTGTTAACGGCATAAAATAAATAAGTAAAAAGTAAAGAATTTGAACTGGTTAGTGTGCTGTCAACTCTTGGATATTTGAGGGCTTAATATATTTGATTTTATTTTGGTTATTGGTGAGTAAACTGGGTCACTGCAGTGTAAGGTGACTTATTTGGGCACTTTCCCATTACCGTCCCACACAAATATGAAAACCTAATTTAATATTGAGAATCTAAATTTAACTTAAAAGACAAATAGTTCTGATTTAAGCATGTTTACATTTTTTTGGCAGATTCTTTTATCAGGGCGGAGTGGTGGCTCTGAGGTTAGGAATCGCTGGGTGCAGCAACACGCTGTAATTGGTGCATGTTCCTTACCTCTCGTTTATACAAAAAGTAATATGGGTGAAAGGGCCTTGCTCATGGGTTGAACGGTGAAATCACTCTATCGACGACGGGATTTGAACTGGTGACCTTCTGAGCTCTACAACAGCGGCCTAATCATCTAAACCACAGACTGCCTTTTGGTGTTATTGGCCACAGGCCTTTCTGGGCTTTGTTCAGAATTGTATTGGTTTTCTTGTTGCGGCAGTATACCAGGCAGCATAAAGACCATTTGAAGTGAATCTACACTTGTGTTTCTGCTTATTTTTGTTTTTTTTTTTCTTATTTAAGAAATGTTCCCCATATGTCTATATAAACTATCCTTTGTTTAAAAAAAAAGGGGGGGGGCATTTAAAACTGAATGGGGCTGCTGATGGAGGGGAAGAGCACCTCCCAGTGTTGAATCTGACAATGTACAAGGAGAGGTTGGGTTTCTTTTTTTTTAGCCATGAGTTCCTGAGTGTCATGTGCTTCTGATCAGCATATTTGTTCAGATCCTTCAAAATTTTGCTTTTTTTTTATAGGAATTGATTTCAAGATAAAAACTGTTGAACTACAAGGAAAGAAGATCAAACTGCAGATTTGGTGAGTATCCCGTGTTTGGATCGGGGGGGGGGCATTTTTAGTCATGGCTAACACTCAAGATGATGGTAACGATCACTGTATCACTAAGTGTAGTTTGATGAATAGTAAGCAAACATGATGTGTACATATAACCCATAAAACCATTTCCATTCTACATTGTGTTGGCACAGAAAGTGTTGGGGCTTAAACCCCTGCACACATATGAGCATTGGGGTGTTTGTTTCCCCCTCAAACCCCCGTGCTACAGGGATACTGCAGGACAGGAGCGGTTCCACACCATCACCACATCCTACTACCGGGGTGCCATGGGAATCATGCTCGTGTATGACATCACCAACGCCAAGAGCTTTGAGAACATCAGCAAGTGGCTCCGGAACATTGACGAGGTAGGGTGCGTGTGCGTGTGCCGGCGTGTGTGTGCACCCATGATGCAGGGCATGGAGAGGGACGTGGTTTAGACGTGACAGTTTCCTTGAGTACGTCATACCTAAAGGGTTAACCTTTTCCAGCATGCAAATGAAGATGTGGAGAGGATGCTGCTAGGCAACAAGTGTGACATGGAGGACAAGCGAGTGGTGGCCAAGACAAAGGGAGAGCAGGTCAGTCCTGCTTTGTGACAGATGCTTCTGATGGGTGGCCTTTAGTGCTGCAAGGACCCGGGCTGGATTCTGACCATTAAGCATGCACACACTGGTCCATTCACTCCCCTGCCCTAGATATACCTATGTGGATCTTTCTGGCTTGGTTTTCTCTGGTACTTTGGTTTTGCTGCTGTGGAATGTATAACATTCTGTATCATCAGTATCAAAAACTGTAATAAATGAATTAATTAAACAATTTAACTTTTTTAAAATTTTTACTGAGCCACTGTAGTTTAAGATTTTGCATGTAACATTCAATTAATCTTCGAATTTTCTATATTCTACCCCCTCTGTATTTCCACTGATTGAGTCTCAATTCCATTACTATGTGTAGATTTCTCATTGGCTGGTGTGTATATCACCACAGCTCTGATTGGATGAGCAAATAGGCCGCACTTGAGTGAGTCTAAACATGGAACTGATGTCAAAACTTAACTGAAATGTTAATGTGGAACCTGTAGTAGTAGGATGCTGATGCTGGAGGACCTATGACTTAGTCTCTTTTGGTCGTCTCTTTCAGATCGCAGCAGAACATGGCATTAGATTTTTTGAAACAAGCGCCAAGGCTAACATCAACATCGAGAAGGCATTCCTCACGTTAGCGGAAGACATACTTAGAAAGGTGGGTTTTACAGCATGGGCATACCCAACCCCTATGGGTCACAGATTAATAGATGGGCTGCCCATGTGAAACCCAAGGCTATACAGGAGCTTCGGCCTTTCATTGTCTGATAGATGCCATTACGTGTCAGTTCACGGAAAAGTACCCAGAATTTTCTCAGGTTTCACATGGGCACTTTTGCCAGTTCGGTTCACTGCCCTGTTTTGTCGTTTGCTTGTTTTTGTTTAACTATTCCCCTCCCGGTTTGTCTTGCAGACGCCTGTCAAAGAGCCCAACAGTGAAAACGTAGATATCAGCAGTGGGAGTGGGGTCACAGGATGGAAGAGCAGATGCTGCAGTTGAATGTCCTCTCCTCCCTCCCCCCACTCTCTTGAACCACTGCATCTGTCTAAATCTAACACCTTGGCATTTCTCCCTCTGATCTTTAGACCATCCTTCTCTTCTGTTCATGACTGCTTGTTGCTGACAATATAACTTTTATTTCAAAAATGTATAAAAAGAAATCATGTCCAATTTGTCATTTATTTTAAAGGTTTCAAGTCACTCATCGCTACATTATTGTTCTCATTATTTTTATAATAGTCAGAACTCGACCTCAAGGCCTGTTACATCTGCAAGAAGCGGTCAGGATAAAACAAGAAAACAAATGTAGAATTTAACTATTTTGTACGATTAGTGGGTTTTTGTTTATACGTATTAACTACTTGGTCATGAACTTACGTACACAGGCGAGGAAGTGATGAGAAGAGTGTCTGTAGATCTTGCTTGACCTTTGATTGGTGGGATGTATCTTGTCCTGTGCCTTAAATGGAGTAGAGCAAGTCACCTGTAGAGGGAGCCTCTTGCATCACACGCCTATGGTTAGTTTCGTAACTGTTGCTTTCTCCTCTATGGACCCGTGAATGTGGGAAAGTTGTAAGGAAGGGATGCAGAATGGTTCGAGTTTCTTTTACTGGGTCTGTACAGACTGCCTCCCACCCTTCTTTTTAACCAATGGCTAAATTTCTTACAATTTTTGCGATTTTTTTTTTTTTTTTTCCTTTTTTGTTCTTGAGGGTATTTTGCATGGAAGTGTTTTATTTCACATTAGTTGATGTGTGACTCAATAGTATTAAAGTTTTAGACCCAAGTGGAAACCAAATATGATGCCCAGAGCTGTTCAGCATGTTCTCTTACAGATATGGATTTCCACGTCATTTTAGGAGTTCCTTTAAGTCTGATGGGTAATGCAGTTAAGGAAGCTATGCAGAACCAGCAGACATCTTACAGTGTTGAAAGAAAATTCTAGTAGGACTCTGTGTTTGGTTCTGTACTGGGTGCTGGTTCAATTTATGCCTGTTAAATCCCTAAAAGGGCTTTATGCCCAAGCTGGGAAATTGGAACTACTCACTCATCTGTGTAATGTAAGCATTGCATTTTGGGCCAGTTGCCCTAATGAAAGGGCTGAAGTGATCTCAGCCTTTGTGAGCACTGCAGTGCAACTTTGGCTCTGTAACAGGTTTTCTTCAGTGTGGGATTCCTGTTCTTTACACGGCACATAGCTCCGGTCTCTATCCCGCCTTCCCTGCCTTCCGTGGGCATATGAGTGTCACGTGATAGTGTCTGCTGAGGGAGGAGCAACCGGCAGGAGTCTGCTGGTCGGTTTGTCAGTTTTGATTTTATTTCTGAGATGAGTAAATAGTAAATTTAAAAAAAAAAAAACAGTATTTGTCTTAGTGTTGCTGTTGGGTTCAAGTCTAAGGGACTACTCACCTGCCCGTTAAGTCAGACCTTAAATGTTTTATTTATTTAATCAAACCTTGACAAAGCCTTAAAGAATCTGTTTAAATGTTTGATGAATGCTAAGTTTGCTTTCGTTTGTTAGGTTCCTCCATGTGGGTTCAAATTATTAGGGGAAACTATTACCGGGTGAGTACAGAGAATTGTGCAAATTCAGGGTTGTAATGGCTGGGTAAAAGGGAACCTACAACACTTATGAATCTGTTCCATAAAAGCATGTAAAGCTGATGAAATAGTGATCTTAGCCACTTGTCCAGTACAGGGCATGGAAAATGGATGGCTAAAGGGACATTTTGCTTTTGCGATACCTGTACGCACAATGGAAATGGGAGACATCGAGGGAACGTGATTGACATGCCTTTGAAAGAAGGTGGTGGGATCAACATGGCAGGTCTGTTCTGTCCAAGTTCTCTCAAGATGTCACCGACAACCGACTTCCATGTCGTACAACTTTAACTGAAATAGTCAATTAAAACTAGGCAAATTTCCAAATGCTCTTTTAGATTGATCTATCCCCTTAACACCCCTGTTTCATGTTCTTAGTATCCTGCTCATTTTTTGCTGTATTTTACTAAAATACCAGAAGAGTGAATTTGACATTGACATGTGGTGTTAACATTGCTTCCATATTTCTGACTTCAATAAAAACTCACTTTGTACAGTAACAGCGCTGGTCTGGATGGGGGGGTGTGTGATGTTTGGGCTAGATGCCCACATGGAAGAAGCTGAGGCTATTCATATGAACTGGTAATAGGTACATTATGTGCAGCAGTATGAGAATATGTGCAGGCAGGATGGTATGTGCAGAATGATGCTCGCCCTCTGCTGGCTGACTTCTGTTCTCCAGGCGTTGTTCTCACCATGTCCAGCAGAGGATGCTAAATATCCAAGATGTTAACTAATACGGTTATAACCAGGACTTTGGACTGTAATGATGATCTACTAATCTAGTTATTTGGTGAAGAATTTTGACTGTTTAGATGAGCACGTCTGTATGAATGAAATATGAAGGGTTACTATCCGAAGTAAAATATTCTGTAACCAAGTATAAATCTTTAAATTGAATTAAAATTTGTCATCTTCCTGAATATTATATCTAAACCCAAGAAAACTGGCTTGCAGGCAGAATGGCTGTTTGTTACATTTACAAGGGGCCATCTTGGCATCTGTGAAGCTAGGCTGAGCTTCCAGGGAGTGAGCAGGGAAAGTGCAAGTCAGCACTGGAACAAGAGCCATACAGTACAGGAGCAAAATGATGAGAAACGCATGCAAAAAGTGCACTTGGGATATGCAAGAGATCAGCTAAGGCCAGTGGTTGGATGACCTACCTGAGGTGTTCCTGGGTCAGGTGGCTATTCTTGAAGGTCGAGAAGGATTCTGATGATCAGATCAGTTAATCTGATCACTTTGTCAGTTTGGGGCAAGGGGGCAGCATGAGGCCCAGTGGGCTAAGCCTCAGTGCTTATGATTGGAAGGTTGCTGGATTGAACCCGGCCTTGGAAAATTTGAGGCTCCTTGAGCAAGGTCCAGGGTGCGGCCATGGTTGGCCACCCTTGGTGTCCAGCTTTCTCTCACCTACAGAGAGCAAGTTGTTGCAGGTGTAAAGAATTTCAACACGGGGATGAATAAAGTACCTTTTTTTTAAAAGTGTATTCATTCCACAGTAGTATGAATCTTGGCTGAACAAACACTTGGCTACAATGGACTTGCTGTACAAAGCACCAGTTAGTGGTAGCATCTGTGTTTGTAGTCTGCACATGAATGCCGCTGGTTATGGGTTCTTCTAACCTTGTGTTAGCCCGGTGCTATGTTTTAGAAGGACAGTTGGAAGTGGCTCCTTGCTGGGCTGCTAATCTGAAGAGCAACGGATCAGCCTGACCCATCAGAGTGGTTCATTCGCAAACACAAATGGTCTCTGATGCATATCTACAGTATTTGAAGCTTTACTGGCATTTTATATGGGTCTCCCAGCTAACCTCAGCTATAAAGCAAAGGGGTATTTATCTGGTAAATATTAATTTAGGCACCAATCATACATATAACATTGCTTTTCAGTTACAATAATAATAGTAATGCAGCCATACCCAGCGCGTAATTAAAAATAATTTGCCGTATATTATTCTTTGTTAAACAGACCTGTACAATTATGTACGAATGAACACAAATTTTATAAAGCATGCTCTGGGAACGAACCCAGTACATGCTAGGGGGACTGAACTTACCTAATTTAGAGTCAGGTCATGGCCGGCGCTTGAAAGCCGTGTACTATACGACCATGTACTATACATTGTACTGGACAAGCTGTGCAGAAGTCTTTAGGAAAACACCTGCCTGATGCTTTACACTAACACACACACGTATATCATCGCATTGCCGTACTTCCTCGTGGCAGTACAAATGCACCGTATCTTCATCCTGACCCGAGGCTACGTTTGAAGCAAGATAAGCCCCAGTCCAATGGGTAAATAACGTGAAATAAACGAATTGAGTATCACGAATACTTTGGGGTATAACCAGGATATACAAATCCATGAAAGAAACTTTAGCGAAATAGAGATACCAAAACCATACAGTGAAGTACGGTTTGCAGCATGTTTCAGCTTTGAAGTCCTTCATCTGGCTCGGCTGATGCGAGCATCACCAACGCTTGACATAACGACTTGTAAACTTCAGCAAGCTGACTGGGTCTCAACGCACAAGCAGCCATTTTAACAAATTAGAGAATTGAAGAGCTCCCAGGCTGAGTCCCCGGAGCCCATCGCGGCCGGGATGCTGATTTGCCGTCTGTGGATCAGGGTGGTGCTGCATGCCATGCTGACAGCTTCTGGGAGGAGGTGCTGCTACTGACACATCCCTGGGGGCGAGGGATCCCATCCACCTCTCAACATGGCGAAACCTGGAGGCAGCCCCGCAGAAAAGCAGCGGCTCCCCGCCATGGTGCTGTCCGTCGGGCGTCCGTAGCGTTTATGATGCTGGAAGATGGACAAGTTTTCGGCGAGCATTTCCGAGATCTCCTGGAGCTCGGTGTCCTTGCCTCTGGATGTGGTGGTCGGCAAATTCAGGCTGCCGACACTGGTGCGACTGAGCCAAGGTAAGCGATTAAATCTGCAAGTTAACTTTTCTGATGAGCGTGTTTACTTATTATGGCAAAAAGAAGATCTGCAAGGTCTCCTCCAACTGCAAGTCACATGAAAAGTACACGGTGATCCACGGTACCCACACCCGCAGAAAAAAAACATGCAAAAATGTCTACCCATTTTTAATACTAAAACTTTTACTCATTTTGTTTGTTTTTCCGGATTATATTTGGGTACTCTGTACATCAATCAGTGCGCGCTACGTTTACTTGTTTGCACTATGTGCATTGTCTGCATTTTGTTTTGCATTAAATGTGTGTGCTCTGCGTACCTTTGCTGTTGTATGCACAAGAATTTCCTCCTGGGATCAATAAAGTTTATCTGATCTAATCTAAATATTTTAATCAGCTATAACGAATAGCAAGCGCCGTGTGTAAGGCTGATGTGTAGGAAACTGCGAGCTTTTGCTTTCTGTGTTTATCTGACCATGAAGGTGAAGTAACTTGCACATATCCTTCGTACTAACCATCAGCTGCTTCGGCTTTTCTGCCTGATAAAACGCTTATTTCGGACTTGGCAAATAAAGGTGACAAAGTATCTGTTGTATTCCTAAAGTGATCCGCAGCCATTCACATGCTAATTTTGTAATCAGCAACCGAGTGTCTTGAATACTAAGAAGTGTGGGGGAGGACTCGTCTAAGTTTGGGAGACAAAATAATGGCCGGTCACATGAAATAAACGCGCTCGGTGCAGCGGCGTCCGGTCTACTTATACGCACTGATCATCATATAAACACCAAAGTCGGTATTGGCCTTAATTTGTGCGCGAATAAGGATCATTAGGGGGAGCAGAAAGTTGGCCGGATCTAGGCGACTGAGTGTGAACAAATTATGGTAGGAACTGCTGTAAGACCTACCTGTGTGAGTGTGTGTTTGTGTGTGTGTGACTGACTGTGTGTGTGTGTCTGTCTGTCTGTTAGTGTGTGTGTTAGTGGGACTGTGTGTGTTAGACACACACACACACAGAGTCACACTGTCTGTCTGTGTTAGTGTGTGTGTGTCTGTCTGTTAGTGTGACTGTGTGTGTGTCTGTCTGTGTTAGTGAGACTGTCTGTCTGTTAGTGTGACTGAGTGTGTGTGTGTCTGTCTGTGTTAGTGTGACTGTGTGTGTGTGTCTGTCTGTCTGTCTGTCTGTCTGTCTGTGTTAGTTTGACTGTGTGTGTGGTGATGGTGGTCTAGTGGTTAGGACCAAAAGATCTGGACCAAAAGATCACAGGTTTGAGTCCCACCTCTGGCACCATCATTGGGTCCCTGACCAAGACCCCTAACCCCACCTTGCTCCAGGGGGACTGTCCCTGAAATTAGAAAATGGAATAGAAAAAGTCACTCTGGATAAGTGTCTGCTACAAATGTAAATGTGTGGAGTAGTGTGTGGCTTAGCAGTTTAGTTAGTTCTGTTTGTAACCAGAAGGTTGTTGGTTTGGAGCCCAGTGTCAGCAGAGTGATGTCACTGCTGGGCCAATGAGTAAGACCCATAACACCATTACTCCAGGGACTGTCTGACCCCACTTTCTCAAATGTATCACTTTGGCTCAAAAGTGTCTGCTATGTGTTGTGTGTGTGTGTGTGTGTGTTTATTCATCCTCCAGAGAGAAGTGCTTTGCAGAGTCTCATTACATGTTCTATACACACAGACTTCCTACGTTTGACTAAATCCTAATTACATTCTCCCTTACGCTGGTTAATCACATTTAATTTTGTTTTCATTGTGGAAAACATTTAAAAGATAGTGTAGTGTTGCATTGTATAAACTGCTGAACATAAAACATGATACTTTTTTTTTAATTAAACAAAATCATGGATTCCTAATTTTGTTCTTAACAACAGATGGTATGCTAAGAATTATACTGAAAATGAAATAGTGTTTAATTCAATATTAGCAGTATTTGTTGTGATGGTTTAGGCTTTCTAGTAGATCCATCCATCACCAGGGGGAAACTGGAGTCTATCCCAGGAACAAGGGGCACAGGTGGGAACCAAACCTGGGCAGTCACACACACTTTAGACTCACCAATCAACCTGCATACTTTCACTGTGGTAGGAAACCAGAGCCCCCAGCGGAAACCCACACAAACACGGGGAGAGCATGCAAACTCCACACAGAAGGTTCCCGGGACCAAACCCAGGACCTTCTTGCTGTGAGGCAGCAGCACTAACCACTGCACCACTGTTCCACCCTTCTGGTATAGCTAGCCTTATTAATTTTAGTTCCGTTTGGATTCAAACATCAGATAAGGAACTTAAATGGGTGTGTCTGTGGTGTAATGGAATGGAAGAAAGGGACAGTTTATGAAAGTTAAAAAATATTTTTTGAGAGATTGTAAGAGGTCCCTAAATAGGTCAGTGAGTATTTGGACAGAGGGCTACCTCAGAGCCCACCAAAGATGGCTACCATTCTAGATTGTTTTGCTTGGGCGCTAACAGATAGGACCAAACAGTGCACATGCCGGGAACGGCTATCAGTCACTGGTGCTTAAAGTTCATTAAAAACATGGGCAGTCTGAAGATGCTGACATGACTAGACAGGATATTTGAACAATTTGACTCAGGAACTGACACTTTGCAACTTAACGTTTTAACCACCATGCCCCCTTTATTACAAAGCCTGGATCATTTGGCACTTGACTGCACCACTCAATCATTTTCAAGGAATGACACCTTTTCCAAAAACCACAGGAAACATTCATTTGTCTGCCTGTACATTGCAGGGTCACCGGGAATATGGGAAACAGATACAGTGGATTTTATAATATATCCCAAACATATTCAGAACATTGTATAATCATAAATAATAACTGTACTCAGGCTTCAGCTTGATCAGGCGTCACATGTGGTTATGAATTTGATGCCACGTAACCATTTAGGATTTACTTAATACTTTTTGGAAATAAAAAAAATCTCGTTAGTGGGTGGCATGGTGGTTAGCACTTCTGCCTCGTACCTCTAGGATCGGGGGTTGAGTCTCTGTCCCGGTTCCATGTGTGTGGAGTTTACATGTTCTCACATGTCATCAGAGTTTCCTCCAGGTACTCCAGCTTCTCCCCACAGTCCAGTAACATGCTGGACACGGCTTTAGGCAGAGCAGCCCCCAGTGAGCCGCAAAGGGCTAAATCATGGCGGAGATGTTCATCTAGCTTAAGTATAGAGCAGGGACCATCTTCCCTCAGAGGCATCACAGGTGAGGCTGCCTTTGCTGACTGGCCTCTGATTATCCGGCTGAGTGTCTGTATGGGAATTTTTACAGTTTTATTTATTTAGCTGACACTTTTATCCAAAGCATCATATATTTTTGCAGAGCAGGGTCAGTCAGTTCCTGGAGTGATTGGGGGTTAAGGACCTTGCAGAAGCGCCCGACAATGAAACCAGTGAAATCCCACTCTGCCCACCCTGGGACTTGAACCAGTGACCTTCCAATCGCAGCCACTGAGCCACACCCCCCTCCCCCTGTGTATCTTTACTAAGGCTGCGACTGGCATTATCTCTGCCTCTGCTGTCTCCTCACGTGCGGGGGCTGCGTGTAAAACGGCCGCCTCTCTGAGTAATTATGCGATGCGCAGGGCTGTATTAGGGGTTGCCATGTGGATCAGGAGGGGGGTGTGAGGCATGTACATGAAAGCTGTGTAATTACTGGGGCTGAGCAGAGTCGCCTTATGGTAGCATCACACAATCCAAGGCGCCCATCAGGGCCCCCACCCCAAACAATCTCATTGCCCCCACAGCACCCGTGTGACATGCTGCTGTCACAGTGGTCAGGCATGAAAAAGGGGGAAGTCCCTCCATTCTGCTGCACGACGCACTGGCACCTCAGGCCCCCCCCCCTCCACTCTCGGCCCTTTTGGTAATCGAAACTTTATTGATCCCCGTGGGGAATTAGTGTTTACGCCTCCCTCAACTCGCTGTTTCTTGTGGAGTAAGTTGTCCGCAAAGGGCAGCCACCCGTAGCGGCGCCCGGGGAGCTGGGGGTTAAGGGCCTTGCTCAAAGATCTGCAGACATGGGGGGGGGGGGGGGGGGGGGGGGG
>JAODUD010000039.1:16705498-16716425 GCA_026784285.1 Stomatorhinus walkeri | reverse complement strand
GGGGGGGGGGACACAACAGAAGCGTGAACCCTCCCACTGCTTTCTGGGTGGGGGGGCGGAAAACGAGTGACTACCTGTAGAGCTCGGACAGCTTCTGCCATCATGGTGGCCAGACACCTGGTGGTGTAGAAGCCAGGTCCGTCCTATGAGGACAGGAGAAAAGGTGAATAAACAAGATGAAGGTTACAGCCATCCACCAGAACGTAGAGTCTAAAATAATCCACGTATGGTGGATGGCTGCCAAAGAGTGCCAAAATGCATTTGCCTGTTAGAATGTACGATAAAATACTGTACTACCCCATCAAGAAAAAGACTACCCATCACAACTAATAATGTTTCAAAGAGTTCAGGTGCAATTGTACCAATATTACCACCAAGTACACCCCCCCCCCCCCCACACACACACACACAGCGTTTGTAGCTGAGTATGTCCACAGACACAGACCCACCTCCACAGAGACAGACCCACCTTCACGACTATGACGACTTTGCCCTGCTTGAGCCCGACTGCGACAGCAGAGGCAGTCGTGTCTTTGCATGTCTTGTCAGTTGTTATTATCTCAAGCAGCTGCATTTTCTCCACGGGGGAGAAATAGTGCATCCCAATGACCTGAGAAGAAGACAGTTCAGATCAGGGTGTCGGTCCAATTAGGCCAGTCAGTCACTTTGTCTGCTCCTAATCTGACCAATCAGGTGTCTCACTTGGCATGCCCAGTCCAAATCTGACCAATTAGACCAGTTACTCACTTTCTCCGGCCTCTTGCTTACAGCAGCGATGTCTTTAATTGGAAGTGCAGAGGTGTTGGTGGCGAAAACACAGTGAGGGGATATTACCTTAAAGAGATGAGTTAAAGTATCACAGCAGAGCTTGTTCACATCACCATCATCAGCCAGCTAAAAATGAAGATGTTTTGAGTCTGAAGGTTATTAAGATGGTAGAACTTTCAACAACAGATCACAGTGCTGGTCAGGTACCTTCCACAGGACTTTTTGAACAGTTACAGCAAATGAGTGTCTTACTTACTGCTTCTACTTCCCTCAGGACCTTGTGCTTTAAATCCATGTCCTCAAAAACCGCTTCAATGACCATATCCACCTCATCGAAGCCACTGTAGTCCAACTGTGGACTGAGGCTGGACATACTGGTATCCCTCTCAAAGGCTGTAATCTTCTTCTTCTTGGTCATTTCATTAAACCTAAGAAATGTGAATGATTATGTGGGGCTGCTGATGGGCAGTCACCTCTGCGCTCTAACAGGAAGACTGTGCCCTCTGGTGGCTGTCAGCTGCAAGTGCACACCCACCCATTGTAAACCTGCTGCTGACCCCTGCTCAGTGCCGCCTCTGAGGTGTCCTTCAGGATAGTGCCGACACCCCGGTTCACGGTCACCTGGGCGATTCCTGCTCCCATCAGTCCTGCTCCTAACACTGCCAGCTTCCTGACACGTGCAGAATCATCAATAGTGTATGGAAGATTTTCATACATACAATCATATTTTACGTCACACAAAGTAAGGAATAACCAGCTGGAAAAGAGTGAGTGAGCAGCTGCCATGCATTCTAGCATGATGGCATCGCCATATATCTCTGCTTACGTCACTTCCTTTTCCGGAGTCCCAAATCGGTTCTTCTTACATGTCACCTGACCATGGTAAATGCCAACAAGGGCCCTGGATTCCGTGGTCATCGCTAGTTTCCCGAAATTCTACAAGGACAGAAAAAAACAGAGGCTAAAGCCACGTCTCACCTTCCGTTCCTGGGAAACGTTTTGTCCCTTTCAGGCTTCCTTACTTGTGACTCTACCACGTATCCGGCCTCGGAGCCCTTCTCCAATCCTGCCTGAACGGCCTGTTGGAGGACAGACAAGATCTGGGATGAGGCTCTAAGGGAATGGACTGTAACGAAAGGCTGGAGAGACGGATGACCTTCAAAGGCCCGTGGTGGGTCACATACCTCGATGATCTTCACAGGGGCTGGATACAGCCCTTTCGTCTGCTTCGCCACCTTCTTGCCAACGGTCTTGTAGATCTGCTGCCGTACCAATGGAATCCCCATGACGTAATCTTGTATCTCTGTGAAAAGATCTATACTAAGAGATGAGGGACCCTGGCTGCCTCAGAGAGGTTCATCTTTGACCATTACAGGACAGGAGGCTCCACAGCAGGACTGGACACATGAGCGAATGACTTAATGATACACGATGATAGTACGAGGTTTAAATGGGATTAGGGGGCATCAGAAAAATGGAGGTGCGGCTATGTGCTTCAGAAAGGCTCCAGGGTGCACATGCGGATCACAATTTTACACAAGCAGGATCTTCTCTACCAGAGCTGTTCAAATCATGGTCCTCGAGGTCCGAGCACTGCTGGTTTCCCAGCCTTCCTTTACCTGTGAGCCAGGTGTGAAGCCTCTGTGGCCAATCAGAATCAGTAATTATTAAAGTAATTACCTAGGAGAACTGAAAACAAGGCTTAAATTTGCAATTGAGGTCCAGAATTGAAGAGCCCTGCCTTATATTATGCTACTAGAAAGGATTTGCAAGGTATTATACTCACAAAACGTTTAATACATTTCACCTAAAATGTTTTCGCTAAGTTATTTTCGACATAAAGAGCAGGTAAAAGAACTCAGCTTTCATTTCTGTATCGTATCCATTTTCAAACAAGTTGAGAGGTAAGGGCTATAACCAATTATATGTGAGATGCGTTCACATTACGATGCTGGAGCCTTTTCATAACCTCCAAATGATAGCTGTGGAGATACAAGATGACATCACTTCTCGAGTCGGCCAGCCAACTGACTTTGCATGATTCTTTTCTGGGGCTTAACAGGGACAGTCCCACTGGCAACCCCTTTAGCGAGACCCACTGCAACCTCTTCCAGGTATTCGATCGTTCTTTCCTCTGGCTGTTTAAGGCCAGGACCTGAGAAAATGAAAAGTAACAGTATTTCTACTACAAATAAGCAACTGAGTGATCAGCCATTCTCATCGTTTTTGCATATAAATGTGTAAACACGTCAAGAAAGTCGACGGAAACTGCTCAGCGGTCAGGAAAGAGTCCAGCAGACTGTACCAAGGGGATCGACTAGGTGGTGGATCAGCCCCATCTTCTTGGCTTTATCCGCACTCAAGTTTCTCCCCGTCAGCATCATGTCAAAAGCGGCAGGAAGTCCGACCTGACACCCAGGAGCGAATGAAGATGGTTAAACTGAAAACAATCTGATATTTATTATTTACATCCAGGGGGTGAAAACACCCTGGCTCTGGGTGGCTGGGTGGGGCAGCGAAAAAGGATGCTATGCAAGTGATCAGAAGGTCGCTGGTTCAAATCCCAGGGTGAGCAGAGTGATTTTTGGGCCAGTTGCTCCAGTGACTGACTGACCCAGCTTTCTCAGTTGTACATCATTTTGGATCAAAGTGTCTATTACTGTACATAAATGTATGTATTCAGATCCTCACCATTTTAGGCAGTATCTGTGTGCCCCCCGCCCCTGGCAGCAGACCCAGCATGACCTCTGGGGTCCCCAGGATGGTTTTCTTGCTCTTTGTCGCCACCCGGTACTGGCAGGCAATAGCAAACTGAAAGAGTGACACTCATGTAAAGCGTGAGCCGTTCCAGGTGGTCACTTGACAACGCGGAAGAGGGCAGAGGGTGACCCCCATATCAGAAACAAGCAATCAGTACATACAGACGTTTCTGGAACAGAGTGACTCTAGTACATTTGACCATACAGAACGGCTCAGCGAGGCCCACCTCCAGTCCCCCCCCCAGGCAGGAGCCGTTAATGGCCGCTACGATGGGAATGGGCGATTTGGCGACTTTTTCAAACATCTTCTGTCCCTCCTGAGAGATGGCTGTGACTTTCTCTTCAGTCTGACAGGCCTCAATCATGCTGTGGACAGAACAGACAGAATTAAATGGTTCTCCGTTCACCAGACAGCAGTGCTGGCAGAAGTTGCTTTGCTGCGTTCATTTTGACGTGCGTTTAGCTTTGATGAGATATGATTCTGTCTTTGGTCTTCCATAAGTCTAAATCTGAACTGTCTCCAGACTCTCACGTCCTACAACCACAAAAGCAGTGCTGGATATTGAGATACTAAAGACTGTCAGTTAAATACTACAGTTATGTGTGTGTACAGTATTTTAAGGGTGAGACCCTAGATGTCATTCCATGTAGCTGCCAGCAGGTGTCAGTGCTGTAGAGAAGTTGGAAGGTCAGTTCGATAATAATAATAATCAATCCTTTATTTATCCCCATGGGGAAATTCCTTTTTATGCCTCCCTCAACTTGGTCTTTGTAGAGCAAGCTGTCCGCAAGGGGCAGCCACCCGTAGCGGCACCCAGGGAGCTGGGGGTTAAGGGCCTTGCTCAAGGACCCACAGACAGGCTGAGGCTGGGTTTGAACCAGCGACCTTGTGATTACAAGCACACAGGCTTAGCCCACTGAGCCGCACGCTGCCCCCATATGTATTCAATACTTTCAGGGTTTCCGGAAGCATTTGACAAAGTATTTTTTGAGAGCAACGGTGGCCACAAGAACACAGCAAATATCAAAGCATTTTATTATTATTACTATTAGCAGTAGTAATAGTAGTAGTAAAAGTATTAGTATGGGTGTATCACGAGACTGAGGGGGTCTGAATGAGCGGGGTCTGAAACATTAGATAAGGATTTATTCAGGATTGGATCACTGACTTGATATCTGCTCCAGCGATGAAGCAGCCGGGTTTGGAGGAGATGAGAACAGCACTCCTCACGGCGCCATTGGCCCACACCTCATTCAACACCTGGGTCATCTCGCTCTGCATCTGGGCCGAAAGTGTGTTGACCTGCAATGGCGCAGTAGAGACGTGCCACAGAAAAGCTGGATCAGCAGCCACCCCTACGCAAAGGGCATATGACCCCCCCGCCACCACTATCAGGCAACACAGGGAACAGGTACCTTTGAGTTTGGGTCATTGATCCGAATGACCGCCACATCATCCTTAACCTCGTAATCGACGTACGTCCGAGCTACGTAAAGTGAAAGGTGACAATGAGCACTGAACACCTTCTCTGTTTTATGCTTTTGAACACAGCTGAAGTTAAATGTGTTTACCTGACATTGTGGATAAAACTGTAAGGTTACGGCAGTTATGGCCTAAAAAATAAAAACAGGAAACATGACTGGTTATAACAAGTAACTGAACAAGATATACATACCATGGGGTAATAAAGAACAGAGGCTGCTCAACACGACAAACTATAAAAGGAATGGAAACTATAGGGACAGGGTTTTAATGGGTTTTAGATATAATACAGTAAAAATACACTTACAACTCCCACAACAACCTGAACAATACAACAGGAAAGCAAGGGCCTTGCTGTATTAAACGGCCACAAACAAATCTACAAAACATACTAAATAAAATAAAATAATTACTATATTTATAGAGCTCTGGGGACAAAATTTTAAATTATCTTTAAAAAAACTTGAAACTTTTAATTAAGATATTTTCACATGTAATGTAAGACAGTGAAACTACCACACATATTCAAATTCTGAATATATCAATATCAAAAAATATCAAAACAGGAAATAATAAAAAGAAACATGGCTGAGATATGCTATTTTCAAACCCCAACACACCAACATAAGTGTAGTTATCATTACTGCAAATGCACTAATTACTGCTTAGTTCATAATTACAAAATTAACCTACATCAAAATACAATTTTTGTTAAATAAAAAGTAGAAATGCATATATAAACACTGACTGACACATTTGTTTAATTTTATCTGGCACAGAGTGAAATAGTTGGCCTGTCCAAAATGACTAGGGTTTGTTTGTTTGTTTGGAAAATATCCTGTATAAATGTTATTTTTTAACACCTGTATTCATATTCGGTTAAGGTTTAACCTAATTGTTACTCATGTATCACTTTTATGTTATCACCCATTTTAAACAATCCATGCTTTAAAAAACGTTTAACATTTTTTAATATACAGGCAGAGCAGCGAACTGAGAGAATGCACAATTCAATCTGAATACATTGCAGAGGTTCTTAAATAGTGAAAACACAATTCAGACCTGCTGGGTAGAAAATGCTGAGTTGCTTTAAATACACCTATTTTATGTGGCAGATGTATCACCACACTAATAAGTCAAGTTAAAAATCACAATCCCATATAAATCATTTGCAATGGCTATGTAACGAAAATGCAAATATTTAACGTTATTTTTCGTGTTTTACTGTATGGCTCTAACAAGTACGCAGAAAACTGTTGGCTGCTATACTAACTAGGTGAAAGGTCACCACCAGCGACAGATCCGTATTCCACCAGATTCACAGCCGGTTGCAGCTTGATCAACGGCAAACCCTGCAGTCCACACACCCTTCTGAAACGCCGGACCTTTCTGTTACCTGTAAGCAGACTATATCTGCTTGTAGCGAACCTGGAGAGAATGCCCACTGCACGCATGCAAGTCATTTCGAGTACAGGTCAGTCGCTGCAAGTGGGCATTGACAGCGGAGATGGGTACGGTCGCTGTCCATTTGGGTGACCGACACTTACCCTTATAAAAAAATGGAAAATGTAAAGGCAAATAAAAATAAAATAATAATTAGCATCAGCTTTATTTCACTATTAAACACATAATAACGTCTTAAAATGGCAAATTGTTTTAATTAAATGATGTTGAAGACTTTAAAGATGCACATTAATGGCAGGCATAGTTCTCGGCAGCTATATTTTGGGGTCCTAAAACCGTGACGAAGTTGTCGGGGATGTTGTGTAGTAGACAGCAGCGCACTTGAACTGCGATTTGTAGGCGACGGTGGAGAAGTGCTATACCCGTGGATACTCTCTGAGACGTTGTAAGATTATTTATCTACTTGAATGCATATATTTTGCTATAAAGTCATGTGAACATGGGTTTGTCTCCGTGCAGCAAAATACTTTTTTGTGGGGTCTGTGAAGTGGCGGTCTGTTAGTTATCTGTGCTGTCGGCTGAGTGTCTGTACATAGCGGTCATTACCGGCTGTGTAACCATTACGTTGTCGCTGTGTTTGGGAGCCGGGGTGTTCAGCCGAACCCACTAAAGGAAATTTGTGCTGTAATGCGCACGTCCTTCCCTGCTGGCCCTGATTTAACAAGCCCTTGGAGACTGAGTGGAAAGTAGGTGAAAGGTCATGTCATACAGCAAACAGACGGACACTAAAGATCAGACACACAGCCGACCTATTTTACCGTGTATTATGCATGTATCATGACTGCGTTTGTTTTTCAAGCTGGTGCTAAGAGCAAAGCTTGTCTAATAATAGTCACAACTTAAAATGTAGTATGCAACTGAAAATGTGCAGTGTGTTGAAGTTGCTGTTTCTGTGTTTCAGGTGAAAATGGCACTGATGCTAATGAAGAATGTCCGTAACAGCCCAGTGACCTCATCCTGGGTTGGGCATACTGGTAAAGTGACATCTAAATTATCACCTGCTTTTCAGGCTGAACTTCTCTCTCTTTTATGAAGATAAGAGTGCATGCCACTGTAATGTGTGTAATTTCACTCTGGAAAGTTCTTTGTTGATCACTTGTTTCCTGTGGTTTTTGTTATTTTTTTAGCGGCCAGATGTCTAGGCACGTCCATTCACCTCCAGGCTCCAGGTAGGATAATGTTTGGTCATGTTACACATGTGGATCAGCATACAAGCTTGCTGATTAAAAAAAAAATGTATACATGCCTCGTGACCCTTTCAGAACTTGTCGCAAACTAAATTTGGGTCACAACCTATGGGTTGAGAATCGATCTTGTAGTGTATGTTGTTGATAAATATTCAGTTATCTAACTCATTGTGTGTGGTTTTTTTTTCCCTGTCTTTTCAAAATTTTCAAAAAGGTCAACCTAAAAGCAAAAAGACCCTGGCCAAATCTGGTGTGAAGAACATCGTTTTAGTGGAAGGGGTCCGCACACCATTTCTGATGGCTGGTACCACGTAAGTCATCTTCACATCTTCTCCTGAGGTAACATGTTATAGGACCTGTACAACACTGCATGTTCAGTTCATGTATATATTTTATTGGGTTTATATGCCCTCCTTTGGCCTCTGCCGGCAGTCGTAGGGGGATGTAGCTGGTGGGCATGTGTATGTCCTGTTCACCCGGTCAGTGGAGGCTGTCAGGTTCACTCAGGTCTACAGTGCAATATTGGGTTTCAGGCACCAGGGGGCCTCAGTTCTTGTAATCTTGTCTGTTGTATTTTTCTCATGCCCTGGCTATCTTCTTGATCCTGATCTAGCATAAAATATTAGCGTTTTTTCAGCGGTTGTCTGTCAGATGAAGTGCACTTTATGTCTCATCTCTGTCTTTGTTCAGATACAATGATCTGATGCCCCATGACCTGGCCAGAGCTTCTCTCCAGTAAGCAGCTCTTGTCTTTATAAGCAGTGAGCAGGGCCTGAAGACCCTGTGAAGACACTGATACTTGGCAATGTGGATTAACTTCTGTGGGGGGGGGGGTTCATATCTTGGACAGTAGATTATAATTTCCAGAATGTTCTGCTAGCTGCCTTGAAGGATCACGTGATGGATTTATCTTCTCACTCCAGGGGTCTCCTGACGAAGACCGGCCTCCCAAAGGACGCTGTTGAGTACCTGGTGTTTGGCACAGTGATTCAGGAGGTGAAGACCAGTAATGTTGCTAGAGAGGTAAGCACCACTAAACGACAGTTTGGAGATTTGGCTGTAGAAATTATGGTTTTGTGATTATGACACCAGATATGATATGTTTGATAGAGGCCTTGGTGTCTGCTTGGAGTGCAGACCATGTTCCTATTCTCATCTTAGTCTTTTGGATAGTGGATCAACTGGCTGCCTTTCCAGAACATGCTTTGTAATGGTCTTTGTAGTTTGCATTTGAACAATTGATTTTTAGTCCAATCCACTGAAACAAATCTTTGTGATGCACTGAACTTTGCCAGAATGTTTTATGCATTTCCTAAATCGATCTTTGGGCTTGAAGTCCCCTCTGTTCAAATGCTGTTAACTGTCTTCAGAATTGAGACCCCATGTGGCCGTCATATTTTAGTGAGAGCCTGTGGTTGATGTGGTCTGGCTCACAGTTCGTTTGGTAATGTCTGCAGGCCGCTCTTGGAGCCGGATTTTCTGATAAGATCCCAGCCCACACGGTAACAATGGCCTGCATCTCCTCCAATCAGGCCATGACCACCGGTACGTGCTTCCGGTCCCCGTCTTCCTTAGCGGGGGGCCTCGTTTAAACGTTGAGGGGGCAGGGCGAGTCGTCTTCCCGATACTGACTGTGAGGGACGCGCTGTCGGTGTTCCCACGCAGCTGTCGGCCTGATAGCGGCGGGGCAGTGCGACACGGTGGTGGCCGGTGGTGTCGAGTTCATGTCCGACGTTCCTATCCGGCACAGCCGCAAGATGAGGAAGACCATGCTATCCCTGAACAAAGCCAAGACCTTTGGCCAGAGGATGGCGCTGCTTGGCAAGATGAGACTGAGCCACTTTGCCCCTGAGGTGACCCTGCGTGCCGCCTGCACTTTGCTCTGCTTTGGTGGTGTAGTGAAGCTGTACTCTGGACCTGTGACTGTTCTGATCCCCTCTTCCCACCGCTGTATGACAGCTGCCTGCCGTGGCGGAGTTCTCCACCGGGGAGACCATGGGTCACTCCGCGGACCGACTGGCAGCCGCCTTCGGCGTGACCCGCCTGGAGCAGGACGAGTTTGCTTTTCGCTCCCACACCCTTGCCAAGAAGGCACAGGACGCCGGCCTCCTCAGTGACGTTCTCAGCATCAGTGTACCAGGTGGGTGCAGGTTAGCTAGGAATGGGCTAGCGAGGTACGGACTAGCGTGCTGCGGGTTAGCGGGTATGGATTAACGGGTTGCGGATTAGGGGGGCATGAGCCAACGGGATATGGGCTAATTGGGTGTGGGTTAGCAAGGTGTGGGCTAGCAGACTGTTGGCTAACGTGTGGCAGAATAGCGGAGTATAGGTTTGCAGGATACAGGTTAGCAGAGCACAGACTAGCAGGGTGCAGGTTCTTTTGTATTCAAATTGCTTTTAATCTGTATTGGTGTACTTAACACTACTTAACATTAGTATCTCACACTGGCTTCTGGAGGTTTTTGGTGCGTGGGGTGTACTGGGTTACGGTTTCTTCTGAAGCTTTAAGGGTGACACCTGTTCCACCTGAATAGGGAGAGGCATGGTTTCCAAGGACAACGGCATCCGCCCAAGCTCCATGGATCAGATGGCCAAGCTGAAGCCAGCTTTCGTCAAGCCTCATGGAACGGTCACTGCCGCCAACTCCTCTTTCTTGGTAAGTGGACAGACAGCTGCGCTAGCGTGTTTGGTTAACATGCGCTAATGCCCACGCTTCCTTTCTCCCTCCCCCTGGGCGGCCGATTGAACAGACCGATGGCGCCTCCTCCACTCTCATCATGTCAGAAGAGAAGGCTTTGGCCATGGGATTCAAGCCCAAAGCGTATCTGAGGTAAGCCAGGCAGGTGTCACACCCCTAATGGCAGGGGGCATTATGAGGTTGGGTTGTGAGCCTCATGGGGTTGTTCACATCAACTGTCTACCTGCTCCAGCCAGTCATTTTGCATTTTACGTTTAAAATGTCATATTTCCTTTGCAGAGATTTTGTCTTTGTGTCCCAAGACCCGAAAGATCAGCTTCTTTTAGGGTGAGTTGCATTGAGGGGTTAAACCTGTCCTACCAAACATTTATCTAGTCTTAATTAAGTGTTGGGCCAGACAGAGTCATATGGGTGATTTCCTCTCCTGTCCTGTTTTGTCCAAAGCATTTTGAACATCTAGGAGAAGTATTGTCTTCCTAATATTGTATGTGTATGTGTGTGACGTAGAGTCTCTTGGCGATGACCCGCATGTCTGTGGGTCCTCTAATGCAGCTTTTCTGACCGGTTT